>OY986045.1:33274144-33344160 GCA_963920215.1 Nineta flava
TATGTTGGCAATAGCAGGAGCTTGCTTATCAGGTGTTCCTGAAGGTTCATATATTCGGGGTGAGATGCACCGAATATCCTGTATCTGCTGTAACCTGGAGGTTCGCAGCAAAGATAATGTGGCTATGTGACTATGTTTCTTCCTCCTCGCCACACAATCAGCACATGATGGATTCGTTATGGAGTCTCATTGTGTGCAGATGCTTCTGCAGGGGGGATAATGCACGGTAATGAAACCGGTAACCTTCCGCAGTTGCACCCTATTCAGCCTCAGTGCATCAAGAGATAGGCTCTTGGTTGCACTCTGAAGCAGTCTATTTATCTATCTGTCTATGGAAATGTAAATTGCCAAGTATACGAATTCCAAATCAAAACAATGACCTGGGTGAAGCTACGGGTAGTTTCAGCGAATGATTTATTAAACATAGATTATCTTCTAGACTTCAAAATCTATCTTTTCGGCTGACATCACCTTTTTTTTTTTAATTTATAAATATAGAAAAAAAAATCTACCTGTGATAATTTAAATATTAATAATTTAATTTTTTCATAATTATAAATTTTTTTTATCTATTTCTTTTTTTTCAATGTTTACCTACATAAACATCATTGCCTTTCTTTACTGTTATCAGTCATTATCCTTTCACCACTGTAATAATAATGGAATCCGTCATGTCAACAGTCAGTCAGTCATTTAAAAGAAAAGCCACACATTTTTTTTTCCAATTAATAATAATTATATTTCTAATTATAAATTTATGATTGTATCTATAAAAAATGAAATTGATTGTCGGTGTATTCGTTCATACTATTAATACTAAGTGGGAAAAAGTGTTTATATGGTCTTTCTTGGAATGCTATTTTAAGAAAATTATTTGGTTTAAAAGTTTTTAAATAAACTATCAAATGAAATTTCCATTTTTTTAATTTCCCCTATTTCTTTATTATACCCTATATATGTAAATATATAAGGTATGCATAGGTGGGCAAACTTTGACTGCACTCAGCTCTGAGTGAGAGGTAGGAAGAGAGATAGAGTAAACACAGGGTACTTACCAATTATTATTATTTTCTTTTTTTAATTAAAGCATTTTCTGAAAAAAATATAATAATACAAACTCTTTTTTCTGGTCACTATTAAACAAAGTATACAATACATACAATTGAATACATTGAATACATACTTTGGAATTTTGGGCTGGTAATTTGGGTCATAAAATGTACCTTTTGAATATATTTGTGTATGAATAAAATATAAATCTTTTGATCTTTTACGTTTACCGCTAGACAATTGTAAACCGCTTGTAAATTTTTTAATGGTTTAGCTTTAGTTTAGATTTTAGAATTAGATTTTTGAAAATTCCGAATAATTTGCCTAAACTATTCATATCGGAGAACTAATAAACAATTATTTACTTGATTTAATTATTTTTTCTTAGTAGGGGGTATAGTGTCATGGGAATTTGATGACACTGGATACAATAAAGATGCCAATGATAAAGCTGGGTTGAGGATGGTGGTAATTTGTTACTAATTTCTAAATGGTTAAATTTTACATAAAGTGGGAATACATATAGTTAATGTTGTTGTTGTAATTATTGTTATTACTATCATCATTATTGTTGTTATTATTATTATTATTGTTATTGTTATTATTATGTTTTTTGGTGTATTTCTCCATATTGTAAAAGATATTTCTTAAACAATAAATATTTTATAAAACTATTTCAAAATTGATTGAATAAATTATTGGGCAATAATCGGTAGGCAACCTGTATTGAAACATCGTTCCGTCTTACTTCAAAACCTACCTTTCTTACTTTCTCTCACTCAGCTTATGGAGAGCCGCCTGTGCCCACCTCTGAGGTATAGTAATAATGATTATTACAATAATCAACGAAAACTCTAGGTTTTTTTGAAATTACATTTCAAATTTTGCCCCCATTCCTAGAACATTTGTTTGTATTTTATTAATACGTATTTCGACTACAATGTAGTCATCGTGTCTCACAGTGAGACATGCACCAAATTAGCAACAAGCAACATATATCTCTGAATCCATATCCCAGAGATTGTTACAATTAGCTAATTCATACTGATGATGACTACATTGTAGTCGAAATACGTATTTATAAAATACAAAAAAATGTTCTAGGAATAGGGGCAAAATTTTATATGTAAAGTACATTAAGTTTTGTCCCGATTTTGTAACGCTTGCAAATATTAATCCATGACATAAATGCTTGCTATAGGTGTTCATAACACGGCTTACTTCGGCCATTTTCGCATGCCTGTCTATCTGTCTGTGGACGCGATAACTCAAGAACGGAAAGAGATAACGAGCTGAAATTTTTGTGTGTGTTCTAGAGCAAAAAACTAAGGTCAAGTTCGTTAATGGGCAAAATCGGACCATGTTTGGGCCAATATAACAAAAATTTAATAACAAAAAAATTTTCTGTTGTATTCTTTTCTGTTCATATTCAGATCCACCATTCATTTAGGGTAGAAGTAGTTTTGTCTTCTAGTTATTTCTAGATATGGCTACGGTCCCTGACATGGAAGTGCGGCCCCAACACGGGCGAGATCGTCAACCGTTTCATATGTTACAATACACAGACATCTAGATATTGAAATTTAAGATCTAGAAGCGAGTATAAAATCTTTCGTAACTTATCATTTAATTGGATAATTTTTTTGGATAATTTATTAAAATATATTGGCATTTAAAATGAAAATAAAACGTTCTTATCGACTTTATAATGTTTCCATCTCCATAAACACAATTTGGTGTATAATGAAAACAACATAGAAACTCGTCTCCTATCAAATAGTTTATCTCCTTGTGGGATCTTCCGATTCAACTGAAATCAGGAAAATTTGAATAAATACGTTACGTAAAGTCTACGTAATTTAAAAATGACGATTATATTATATGTAAACATTTAACACGAATTAAAATACACTATTTAATCAAAAATAATAATGAAATGTTTAATCTATCAAATTTATATCCAAATATTTCATCAAAAATATCAATATAATTAGTCAAATTAATCAAAATTGTATGGAAGAAAATACCTCTTTTTTTTCCTTTGTGGTTAAATAACAAAAAAACATGCGACAATTATGACTAGGTGCATGCATGCACATAGATTAAAAATGATCTATTTAAATAATGATTTAATGAACTCAAAAAATAAAATCATTTAAAAAAAATGATTCAGCAAATAAATAAATAAATTAAATGAAAAATAATATAAAAAATCATATATTGACATAGCTCCTTTTGTTTATGAATATTTTTATATAAATAAATAATAATAATAAAAATAAGATCAAATTGTTAAATAAAAAAAAATCAAATGCTTTTTATGATGTATTCAAAGCTGAGCATATACTTTTAATTGTATTCGTGAAAAACATTTATTTATTACGGTCCAGTTAAAGGCAGTTGTGTCGTGCTAATAGGTATAATTATAGAATGGTCCAAATTTTTGCACAGTTATTAAGGGTATTATTATACACTCACAATTAATTTCGAATTGACCGATAAAATCGATTGATCGTCTCAAACTGGAAAAAAACTTAATTGAAGTTTGAATAATTAATATGGGGAGCAATGGAGACTAGCCATTTTAAGCAGTTTTTCTACCAGTTTTTTTATTTTTAATAAAAAAACGACACTTAAGCATCATTTTAAAAAAAAAGCTAGCTATAAATTAATGGATTTGTTCTGTGTATTTAAAAAAACGAGAATTATTGACCGTTTCATTGTTTAGTTATAACATCGCAAAGTGAAGCATTTTACAAATAAATATACGTATCGGTATGCTGAACAGATACTACCTGACAACATTGTACGTATACAAAAGTATCGTATGTGTAACGTGTCTATACCGGTACAGTCTTCAACAAATTATGGCTTATTATGCTATACGTTCCTTCACTCTTACTATACGCATATACTCCACAACTTTTTGACAATATTGTATTACGACTAAGGTAATTCTTTCATAACCTCATTTTGAATGTTTCGTGCCAAAATTTGCAAATCAGAACACTTATGGAATCACCACGATATCTGTATGTTTGTCTGTCTGTCACAGATGTTTTTCTCAGAGACTATTTGACGTAAATGATTAAAATTTGCCATAGTTGAAATATGAATTAATCCCAATGCAGACATGATATTTAAAATTCGAATTAAAAGCTTCTGCCGTCACTTTGTACGTTTTTAGAAATATATTGTTCAAGATAGACTTCACATTACAACGTGCGTTGAAACTAAAACGCGCATAGAGAAGGGACTGAAAAATCATATCACACACAAACAAAATTATTGTCCACTGCAGAGTGTAGTTACACTGCTTATGAGACTTCTGTCTGTCATAAAAAAATCTCGATAAATTACTTTCTATATTGCCCAGCTTCGTTCTAAAGAAATATAATGTGTAAAAGTTATTATTATATTTACTATTTAAAATAAAAACTAATATTTATATTTTAAATATGAATAATTTTTTTTTATACGCGGGCAAATTTTATGCAACTGTTCTCTTTTTTTCCATAAATAAATAAACACATACACAGTATTTGATTTTAGATCATTTCTGAGGAATTTACATTATTTAATGTCCATTCACCTTTTTTTTTATATATATTTTTTTTTGTAAATTTGCTATTTAAATACCAGGTGTTTTAGGTGTAATGAATGATTAAATACGAAAGCTAGAATTCTTGGAACACTTAGTAAAAGATTGTAGTAGAGATAAAATGAAAGTGTGGTTTATTTTTTTGTTTAGATAAGCGATTTAATACTTTGGTGATTGTAGGGAAAAAATTTAACACGTCGGAGCTACGTAGATTAGGAGAGTTTTCTTTGTTAAGATTGCATTGCGACACTTTTAATATTCATTATTATTTATATAGAAAAATCGTTAATATTTTTGTAAATAGTAGAGTTATGGAGAACTAGTCGATAGATAACTTGAGGTAAATTTAATTTCCTACAACTTTACTCTTCGTCGTTAGATAAATTGATATTTTTTCCCTTTTATCAATATTAAAAGTGATATTGCAAATTTTCGTCTCTGTGCTCCTCACTTCCCTAGTGGCGATTTTGTCTATTAACAAGTATACGATCATTCGTTTCATTCCGATCGAACTATCGGATCGAAAACTATGACCTGTAGAGCTATCGAAGCCGAGAAAGATGATCTAGACCTACTGACGGTCAGGAATGGGTTAAAAAATAAAATGGAACCTCAATACAAATTCTAATTTCTTATAGCTCAACCTACGGAGTTGATATTCTACAAACGCTAAGCATGTTTTTTTTTTGAATAATTAGACTATTATTTAAAAAAAAATAAGTTGCATGTATCCCATTTTATCCCATTCAAAAAAAAAGAGACATACCCATACATGATAGATAGATAGATAGATAGTGGAAGAAATTTTTGTGTATAGACTAGGAATTGGTAGGATATGCGGCTGCAGCCGACTATGATAGGAACTATGCCGATATTCATCTGGAGTTCGTGAAGGAAACTGCAGAGAACCTTCTCAAGCATAGCCGGTTACTTCGTTCTTGTCCATCCGCCGACAGTTTAGTCAATTAACCACCCCTTTTTTTCTTAATAATTGACAAACTGCCGATGTCGGGAATCCCTAATTATCAATTTTTATGTCTCTAACTAACAAAAATCGGAACACCCAATACAAACTTTTACCGCCTCTTTCACCCTCCTAGAGGTTGATTTTCCAAAAACTTTGAAACACGTATTTATTTTTGTTATTAATTCATGTACCTAATTTTATAAAAAAGGACACCAAAACAAACTTTAACCTTTCACTTGTTTTACTACAATTTTTACGCCGGAACCCTAAATATTTCCGGGATAAAAAGTAGCCTAGATTACTCTCTAAAAGTCCTCTACCTGCCAATGAAGACAAGCCCAGACAAACAAACAGACCTACAGATTCCTAGTTGAATTACAATATTACAATATCAATCATATGAAAAGGCTGCAGGGTTAGAGTCACGGATGACAAAATATGAACTATTTGTTTGCGCACTACATCCACAATAAAAGCTTAATGGTAGTGCACATAGCAAACACGTTAATATTTGAATAACCAAATAAATAATTGAACTGATTATCTAGCTGTGAATTATTGAAATTATCTAAACCATTTAATCATTTTTAAATGGCTTAATGCATCATCAACACTTCTGTTGCAAATGTATAATGGAAATGACTTTTCAAAATACAATTAAAACATTAAATTGAAAACATCATTCACATTTGAAATACCTATTTGAATGCGGTTAGCACGCTGGACTAGATATCCAGAGGCTCGATGTTCGATTCCTGGTTAACGAGTTAATTTTTTCATATCAGTATTTAATTATCTATAAAGTGTACGCTAGTCTTCTAGAATTTGTCTTACGTAACCAAAATGGAATTTGGACAAACATTGTATTGTTGACGCTTAAGTATACACAAATAAATATATGAATAATAATTTCGACAGAAATAATACTGTCAAAATAAAAATAAGAATGATATGTGGAAAAGTTGGCTCTTACGTCAGAGTCGTCTTTGGTGTAGCGGTTAGCACGCTGGACTAGTTATCCAGAGCCCCAAGGTTCGATTCCTGGTTGACGAGTTAACTTTTTCACATCAGTATTTAATTAAAAATCCAATGACATTGGTCAATAAAGTATACGCTAGTCTTCTAGAATTTCTCGTACATAACCTAAATGGAATTTGGACAAACATTGTATTGTTGACGCTTAAGTATACACAAATAAATATATGAATGGAATAACCATTTCAAATATTATCCATCTCTGCTTACGGCAGAGATTTCGTAAGTGGTCCACCGCTGATATTTATCCGTTCATCTCTCATGTACACAGTTTTAATCATTATCATATCTCCTATTTTTTTTCTTATTTATAATTTTGGCAACGAATGAAATTTTCAATAAATTAAGATCTTATAAATGATAATTTTATCAGTGTCTGGAAAAAATTCTTGATACAACTATAAAAACCATTTCTTGAAACACTTAATATTAATTGCATTGTTTAATCAAACAATAAAAACCTGAAATTTTGTATAAATTTATACAAAATTTCAGGTTTTTATAAATTACCAAATTTATACAATTTTTAAAAAATGTTTAGATTCTTGACAAACAATTAACTGTAGTTGGTAACAAAGTTGCCAATTTTAGCCTCTGTTTTTTGGCAAATATCTAGATATGTATAAACATTTTTTACCTTAAATATCTTAAATGGAAATGGGTAGGTAGTTCATGTGGCAAGCTTGTGGGTTAATTGATGGACACAGCGTGCCTCTGTCTGGATGTCGAATGTTTCGGCAAGGGAAAGCGAGCGCCTGATGACTAGATGGAGAGGCGATATAATTAGGCATGGAGGAGGTCAGTGGATGCGAAGGGCTTGTAACGGAAAACAATGGGTGGATTCTAGGAGAGGTCTTTGCCCAACAAGTATGCTGATCCAAGGGCTTATTATTATTATTGTTGTATACATTTACTGCAGTAAATACCAACTTTAGAAAATTTGCTGCCTATTAAAGCTTATGTAAATTGATAATTTCTATGTAAAATATCGTTCTTTGTTAAATAAAAAACTATCTTAGAAACTGTGTGATAGAAATATATTCATTTGTAAAGAAGCCTCGAATATCGTCACAGTTTGAGTGGATCAGTCTATTTTCAAAATGACGGGGAGGAAACATATATTTAATACTAAGTATTAAATATATGATTAAAATATCGTTTAGATAAGTTGCCCTTCTACTTTTAAATAAGTTCCCCTTACGCGCATATAATAGTCTCAACAAATTAATTCAGCTCTACGTCTGTATATAGAGACTCTAGTAGTCCAAAACTTAATTAAGTTAGTGTCTAGTTTATGATTTCATTCTCCTTTCGTCTGGTCAAGTACTTGCGAAAAAAACCTGTTCTCGCCCTCACCCAGAAACCTTTTTTTCTATTTCTATTTAAAGACATATTGCGAAGGCACACTACAGAAATGATTCTGTTAAGTGTGATCTGAGAACCTGTCCAAGTGGTTAGGCTGTCACAAGCGGATCTCGACGACGGCAGATAGTCAATAATAATAAATGAGGCGGTTAACTGACTGAGCTGTCTGCGTATGGACAATAACAAAGTAACCGGTAATGTTTGTGAAGGTTTTCTACAGTTTCTGTTCCACTCCACTACAAGAGGAATATCGGCATAGTTCTTAAAGTGCTACAATCAAAATTCTTTGTCCTCCATCCACGTCATTAATGTGTGGTTAAAAACTAATAAGAGTTATTTCAAAAAAAATGTGTGGCCTCTGTTACAGAGCCTGAAGTCTCAGAAACGGAGATAAAACCCCTTTATTGTCATTATCTTTATATTGTTAAATGTTTTATTTCACGAACTCTTGTCACGAATCTCGACATGTGTTTTCGCCTCTCATCAATGTGTTCATCTCGATATTCGATTTAGTCCGAGATCAAAAGTTATAACTCTTGGCCAGGCAATATGATCTCGCCTCGTCTCAAAATTCTCGTTTCTAGCGGCAACCCAACCTAGAAGCCGGCGCTCATCTCAGAGGACAAGAAAAACCTATATTTCGCCATATAATTGAAGTGACGATAAAAAAACCATGAATGAATTACTTATGAATTTTGTATATTCTTGACCTACAGGTAAGAAACTTTTGTCTACAATTAATATGAAATAAGAAGTAAAAAAATATATATAAAAGATTGTGGTTTATAAAAAATTTATGGCAAAGGATGTAAACAGTAAATTTTGCAACATAATATACGTAACTACCAAAAAAAAAAAAAGAATCCAATTACTTTTCGAAAGGTTGTCAAACTTTTATCATTTGTTTTTTCTGTTTAAATTAAAGATTTTGAAATACCTGCAATTTTAATAAAAAAATTTTTTTACAATAATAATTAAATTCATGATCTTTAATGTAGAAAAAGAAATTGAAATTAAAATTAATAATGTAATAAAATATTATTCGAGATTCGTGTAAATTTTCAGTGTTCCGTACCAAGAATTGACGAAAAACTTATAAGGATCATTTATAAGGATCGACAATTTGTGTACTTTGTAAGATCTTAACGATACTTGATTGAGTGTTCTTAATGCCGCTTAATAATAATAATAATAATGCAGTTAAATATTATAGCAGGAGTATAATTATAAAATGACTATAATTTCGTTATTTTTTAGCCGATATTGATAAGTGGCGTTCGATTTGTTATTGAAAATGCTCGTATAATAAAAACCGACAAAAACAGGGGAATACGGGGAAAAAATACTGATTTTTGTTTGTTTATTTTGATGTGAAGAATATGTTCCTGTTTGGTAAAGTTACTCATGACGTCATATTACAAAATGGCGACCTTAGTCAGGCTACATTTCATCAATTTGTTATATTTTTCATAATAAAAGTTGAGTTTAACAAAATAATAATTTTTAATTTATTTTATTAATGTAGCCCTAGTAATGCATATGTAACTATCACAGTTAAGGCCTACTAATCTGTTTCTAATTATTGCCACTAGATGTCATAGTCCTAAGGAACAAACACCACAATAGTGAGTCACACATTTTTGTAATACTAAGTATATTCAAATACAACATCATCTGACGTATTGCAATATTCTAGGATATTTTGTGGTTAAGGTTCTATTGAAGAATTATGTTATTTTACTAATTAGGAACAAATCATTGATGGGGCGCAGTTGCTCCAAGCATACCTCATCTTTTTTTTGTTACATTATGTTTTGTTTCTTTTAAATGCAGTTCTAAAGTTACTTTACCTGAATTAATTTTAAATTTACTTGTAAAAAATTAAATTGGGAAAAAATCCATTATTTTAATTGTGTTATAAAGTTGGTTTAAGGACGTTCATTTGCTACGCTAAAGTCAAATGAGCTCTATCTTTAATAAAATTTATTTAGGATTTTAAAAAAGGTGTAAAGTATGTCAATAATCTTACAACGATTTATAACCTTTTTTATTTGTCCTAAATATTTTAAAAGTATTTATTGGAAAATACCAGGAAATTGTAAATTAGAAATTAATTTGACTTAATGTGACAGATATGACAGTAAACTATGTTTTATATTTGTGTGTATATTATTTTAGTGTGCGTGGTCGCCAGTTTTCAATATATGGTGGCAAAAACAAACCTAACAAAAAAGTTTTAATTTTATTAAATAATTAATTCAAATGTTCGGCAACACCTTTTTTTTAATGCAATTATATAAACTGCATATTTTAAAGAATATTTATAAACAAACATTATTTATTATCCTGTCTACTTTAATAATATAGTTATTATAATTTTAAGTTCAAAAAAATTATGTTCTCCATAAGACGCTGTGTTAAAAGTTTGATTTTTAATCGATAATTACTCTTTGAAATGATCGTCAACAGGTGTTAAATTTTTGAGGGAGGATAACTACTGAATTGAGCTATTCAATTCACTAAAAAAAATTTTTTTATCTACTATCAAGCTTCATGGATGAACGTCCTTAAAACAATCAATCACTTGTTTAATTTTCATCAAATTATGAATCATTAACAAAGGCTGTAAATAATTTGTTTCTTTGTGCAATAAAGTTGTTTTATTGTGCAATACATACTAATATATATACAGCCCTTTATGTACTGACTCACTCACTGATCTGTACAAAATCTAACCCACTTCTAGAAGGATGCATGTTTTTGAATTTGATGTGGAATAACTTCAAATTTACGGGAAACATTGGAAAACTTTATTTTACCCAACGTAACCTCCAAGAAAACGAGAAAAATCCCCAAAAGTACCTATTTTACTTCTATTCATGCTAGAAGAATGGAAGGATTAGAAAAGATAGATAGATAGATAGATAGATATATCCTAAGTTGATTTAAAACAATCAATTACTTGTTTATTTTTCAGCAAATTATGAATCATTAGCAAAGGCTGTAAATAATTTGTTTCTTTGTGCAATGCAGTTGTTTTATTGTGCAATACATACTAAAATATGTACAGCCCTTTGTGTACTGACCCACTCACTCACTCACTCACTGATCTATACAAAATCTAACCCACTTCTAGAAGGATGCATGTTTTTGAATTCGATGTGGAATAAATTCAAACTGCGGGAAAAATCGGAAAACTTTATTTTACCCAACGTAACCTCGAAGAAAATGAGAAAAATCCCCAAAAGTACCTATTTTACTTCTATTCGATAGATATATAGATAGATATATCCTGGGGTATAAAAAGTACTGCACTTCGACCTTATGGTCCATTGTGCTCCCCCTTCTACTTCAGTCTGACGAGATTCGCTTCTACCACATCTTGGCAATAGCCAGGTGCTTGGTGATCAGGTCTTCCTGTAGGTTTATATATTCAGTTCCGGTAATGAATACGGTAATGAATACGGTAACCTTCCGCAGTTGTATTCTGTTCAGTTTCAGTGTATCGAAGGATAGCCTCTCGGATGCATTCCGAAGCAGTATTTTTCCGAGCTTTTGCTGCGGTATATTTTCCCAGTGATTACGGTGTTTAATATTCATCCACCCGTTAATCTTGTCTTTGGAATTCCTAAAATAGGATCTGGGCCTATGAAGGGTACTCCGACTCCCTTATTTGCTAATGTATCTTGAGATAGAGTGGTATTCCTTCCATTCACATGTCCCTATCACAGGCTACAGTGTAAGGTTATGAGAAGGAGTATATTTTGGGAAGTATATCTGTGCACATTTCAAAAATGGGATATGAGATTATTAATGTCACCACGATCCTGGCATGTCCAACCAGATTTTTTTAAATCTAGAAGGATCAAAATATGTGTTATTTTTAGGACGTAAAGCCAAGGCCGAATACCGCACCCGGAGTCAAGGGGTTGGATCCCCCTTGCGAACAGAGTGAGTTTTGTTTATAATTCGAGTCAACCATCTATTTGCATATGTTGAATATATGAACTATTTCTAATTCATTTCCATTATACTCTACGGTTTATTTGACCAAATTAGGGATTAGTTAATAATAATCAGCGGGATAATAGAATATTAATAATAATAACCGGTTATTATTTATAATACTCAAATATTTTGGTCCAGGAGAAGTCCATAACGCTCCTTTACGTGAATGGAGCGGAGAACTTTATGGATAGTACCTACATAGAATTTACAACCAGGTATAAGCATCGACCAAGATATATTCAATGGATAGATAGATAGATACATCTTGGGGTCTAAAAGGTATTGCAGTTCGTCCTTATGGTCCATTGTGCTCCTCCTTCTACCTCAGCCTGATGAGACGCGCTTCTCCCACATGTTCCTGAAGGTTCATATATTGGGGGTGAGATGCACCGAATATCCTGTATCTGCTGTAACCCAGAGGCTCGCTCATAATGTGGCTGGATGTTTCTTCCTCCTCGCCACACCAGTTGCATCCTGTTCAGCCTCAGTGCATCGAGAGGTGGCCTGAGCCTTTGTTACACTCTGAAGCAGTACCTTCCCGAGCTCTTGCCGCTCGGTACTTTTTCCCCGTGATCTTCGATGGAAATTTCAAAGTATATCGAAAATCATTTTTGACACTCACTCATTCCATGGGATTTACTAAGTCTATCATATAGATAATTCTGAGAAAACTTGATCATGTATAACAATCTTTAAATATCACGAAAAGCATGCAATTTTTTTGCTTGTAAACAATATATTAAATTATTTTTTTTATATATCTAAAAGATAATATAATTTTTCCAGTTTCATATTTAAAAATAAAATCAAGTTCAAATTACAAGGCCATCAGGTTTATTTAACCAAAAAAAAATCAACAAAAAACACACAATACATATTATATTCATTTTATACATAGTTGCTAATGTGTTTTTTTTTTTTTTTTTGGTGCTATTAATGACATGGCCTACCTTAACATTAAACATGTTAAAATATTATAATAAATGTTCATAATAATAAAGCTAAATAATACTTTTAAAAAATTAGTCCGTCCGTCTGTCCATCCTTGTGTTTTTATCACATCACAACACAGTGAATCCTAGACAGTGTGCAAAAAATTCACATAAATAAGAATCATAAAAAAAAATTTGGTGTGAACAGTACACTCAGCTTCTATATACAAATAATAAAATCTGTATATGTAAAGTAAAAAAATTCGTTACGCAGGAGCTGCGTCAACTTACCGAATTTCCTTAGAATACATAAATTATTGTCTACCAGTTACAATTATAGTCTTATCAAAGTAAAATAATTTGTATTTGATCTGATTTTGGTATTTGCAAGACTAATTTTATTAAAAAATGGTATAGGTCAAGGGGAAAGGGGAGCATAAAGATAGAAGAAAACATAAAATATCCTACTTAATATTAGAACAAACAAAAAATGTATGAAGAGTAAAGTTGTAGAAAATCAAGTTTGCTACATTTCATTACCTAATCATTTTTCTCAAACTCTAATGTGGGCAGTGATATTTGGAATCTTAAATTGTAAATATTTCTGTAAATATAATTAGTGTAACAGAAAAAATTTCTAATCATTTTTCACAAAATTATAGTAAAACTAATTTACTACAACTTTACTTCTAATAAATTTTCAGATTTTTCGAATATTAAGTTAGATATGCCAAATTTTGTGTTTCCCCCTTCCTCTGAACCATCCTTTCCACTCGTCCGATTTTGCCTATTAACGATCTCGACCGTTCAAATACCAAAAGCACCATATTCTCATTTCAATCCAATCGGATTAAAATTGTGACCACTAGAGCAATTACAGACACACACACATTTTAAAGATGGTGATTTTCGACATATCTACTAGGTAGTATCGATGGAAATTTGAAGAAATTTTTGCAAAATTTCCTTTCCTTTCCTTTCAAGAAATTCGCTAATATATTTTATTTGTCATCCAACTAAGCATTGAACGACGTATCACTGAGTGTCACTTTAAGGTTCCGTGTCAATAATGGGAAAACAGAACACATATTGAATAATCTTGGTATTTGTCCACTTTCCTGTGTGTCACAGACGTTTTCTCAGAGACCATTTCATTTTAGGTATTGCACTCGTTTCAGTCTGAGAAAAAAGTATAAAATACAATATGATTAATTTACTTATTACAACTATGCCAATTGAACATATCTAGTATAACATATATAGTTTTTTTAACATTTATGATACAAGTAACTATATTTTGTACTAGGCAAGAATTGTTTTGACTGTGATTACATAATATTTTTTGGGTCGCAGTTGCAAATTATTACCAATAAATATCAATCGATTTTAAAAAAATCCGCATTATATGTTTTTTTTTGTTAAATTAGTTTAAGTCAAACTTTATAAGATATTTGGTTTTGTAAGAAATGTCTTATTCAGAATTAAATTCAATCTTCAAAATTAGTTGGAAAGATTTTGTTTCAAACGATAAAGTGTGGAAAAAGGCAGGAATAAATAAATGCGTAATAAAATGGATTCGAAAAAGGCAACTGGAATTTCTTGGTCACATCATCCAAATGCAAAAGCTAGAACACCTTTCTTTAACAGGGAAAATGGTTGGAAAAAGAGGAAGAGGTCGAAAAAGAATAAAATTTTTGAACAGCATTTTGCCAATTACAAAACTTCAAACCACCACAGATCTTATTCATAAAGCCCAGGACAGAGCATCCTGGAAAAGCATAGTTGTCAAAGTCTGGAATCAGACATGACACAATATACATACAAGAAATATATCGATAATCTTTTCAGTTTTCTGGAAAAAATTGAGTATGTGGGAACTGTTTAATAATTTCAACTTTGATTGAAAATATCTCGCTTCATAAAAAAAAAATAGTAAAGTTTAATGACCAGCCAGGTAGCCGCGCTGTCAAAGGCAGTCTGCTTGTAACTGAGAGGTTGCGAGGTCAAATCTCGGCGGTGGCAATTTACCAATTATAATAAATGGGGCGATCAATTATAATTAATTAATTATTATAATCAGTCAATTATAATAATTGACTAAGCTGACGGCGTGGGCAAAAATGAAGTAACCGGTTATGCTTGTGAAGGTTTTCTGCAGTTTCCTTTCATAAACTCCAGATGAATATCGGCATAGTTCCTTTCAAAGTCGGTTGTACCCGCACAACCAACCAATTCCTATATATTTATGAATTAATAAAGATTAAGAATAATAATGATTGGGTTGGCCTCTGTTATGGAGCGTGGACCGGGATTTGGGAAGGGTAGGGATTCCGGTTGACTTAATTTATATGTTTTGATTTGTTTTACCCAAAAGTTATTTGTGTTGTGATACAAAATTCATAATTATGAAATGTGAGTGTGTCCGAAGTACTCCCAAAATATAAAGATCCAGAGAAACTGCACATCTGTATTAGAAGTCCAACATACAACTTCTACATACTACTTTGTAGTTTATATATATATAGAGGTAAAAACATTGAAAAAAACACATATCGCGGCATGAAAGCAATGGTGCGCGGTGTGCAGCGGGGGAGGGGAGCCAACTATGATATTATTATTTTATATTATGAGTCGCAATTAATTTCGGATCCGTCTGCTTGCTGCTAATTCATTTATTTTGGCAACAAAAATATTTAACATTATAAAGATAAAATTTAAAAAAAAAAAAAAATATAATTTTTAAGATAAACCAAAAGTATGACTCTTTTAGTTCGTGGAATTTAATAATGTTTTTTGTATTGGAATGGTCAAGATTTTTTCATTCTATACGGAAAAATACAATGGGGTTTATTTTTGTATACAAAGTATACAAATTTAAGCCTCTAGTGTCGCCAATTTAAGATTCGAAGTAAATACTTCAGAATAGTTAGTGTATCGCTTTAAAATCATTTTAATGTCGACCGCACCTTGTAAGATCGTAAGGGGATGAACCCTCAACTGGAAAAACAATAGGGAATATGCATGAAAATTTTTTTTCACATTTATTTTCAGAATATGAAAATACTGTCAATACTGTAATAATATTTAAAAACGAAATTAAAATTCGACAAATATCACGAAGCTATAAGCTTTTAAAGATTATTATCTGTCTCTTTCTTGCAAAAATACTAAAAACGGAGTTTTACGTGTATTTTAAATAGTGAAAGTGTAATATGACGTCACATAACATATCAAGAGGGCTATCACCCTCTTTGTCTAATCGGGAATTTCAATCATTCATATCTCGCTTATTTTTAAAGTTATTTAAAAAGTAATTTTACCTTGATATTTGTCAAGTAAACATGCTTCAATTCAAGTGAAAAAAAATTTTCATGCATATTCCCTATTATGGGACAACCGTCCCCTCCCGCATTTTTGTATATGGGGGTTTATGTTTTTGTTTCCTTCATATCTGCCCAACCGTTCAGTTTATTGAACAAGTTGTTCAACGTAATTTCATATTATCGATATCATATTATTGAGAGTCGTGGCAAGATTGGCGAGCGTTCGGAAAAACATGTCGGCAATCGAGACGCGAAATTCAGACATAAATAATTTAAAATGTTATTAATAATAAAATTTTATACAATATTCTTGAGTTTGTGAAGTAAAGTTAAACTTATGTTTTCGATAATTGACTCGAGGGCCAAAACGAGGCGAATAAAAGGCAGATCGTCGTTTCGTCTTGCGGACACATTAACTATTTGATTGCATCAATTATATATTTCACACTTTCGAATCGAGTAATATATTTGTAGAAAATAATTGATCTAAATTAAGTCAAGTAGCCGCGTTAGTTAATCGAATCCCGACACCGGCATTTTGTCAATTAAAAATTAATGAGGCGGTTGATTGACTAATGGGGCGTTCTTCTCGGTGTATGGATAAGAACGAAGTAACCGGCTGTGCTTATGAAGGTTTTCTGAAGTTTTCCTTCACGAATTCCAGATGAATATCGGCATAAATCCAATCAAAATCGGCTGCAGCCGCACATCTACCGATTCCTAGTCTGCATACGAATTCCTGATCCTCCCCTCTCATCAGAAAAATGTAAAGTAAAATTTAATAAAGGTTGAAAAAGAATGATGTGAGTGGCCTCTGTTATAGACGGTCGTGTCTCAAAAAACGAAGGTTAAATATTAAATTATTATTAAATTAAGTCAAATATCAAAAATTTGATTAAAATATTATTTTAAATTAAAAATGTTGTAATCATTTTTTGTTTTTTTGTTTTTGTGTTAACTTGTGGGCCATCAAAAAGTTATCGAACATTTTTGTTTTTTTTTTTTGGAACAGGTTGAGTGCAATTATTAAAGTTCAGATCACATTATTATTCATGTAATCAATGAATGTGTATGCTATCACAACCCAAAAATAAATAATAATAATTTTTTGGTTTTAAATTATAAATAATTAATCAAAGAAAACTTATTAAGGATGTACGAGCGCTGATGTATAGTCCATTTATAAAATTCTACAAAGTCTTGTATAGTACATTCATAAAATTCCACAAGAATGTTTATTATTTTTTGTCGTAAGCTAAAATTAAAATTTAATTTAGGCTCGTCATATCGGGCCTAACAAAAAAGATATTTAAGACCAAAACCTGAAGTTTCGGGTAATTAAGCTACCGCCGATGGTTAGGTTAGATGGTTATTTTTGGTTTAATGATAAAACTTTGGAAATCGTCATGATCTTCTATCTTCAGTCCATTGATCAGTGTCATTTGTGATAAGCCTTTTTTTTGAAGCACCATATTTTTTTCCGAAGCTTTTTTTTTCATCACAAGGCGTTACTCTCTTTGGTGCGATGTCACTATTATTGTTGCAACCGCTGTTGTTTGCTCATGATCCAACAACATTTTATTCTTAGTATTAAAAGATTCCATATAAATCTATCTTCAACTAACTGACTATCAACCATGAACAAACCATGAACAAGGTAGCGGAGATATTCGACGGTTGAAAATCGAATTGCTCGAATGTCGTCTAGTAAATGGGCATCACCTTGAGCAACCAAATTGTCTAGCAACTTAACAGCAATCAGATGAGCCACCCGATTGTTTCAATCTCGTCCAGTAAATGGATCCTATAAACTATACCTATGGGCAACTTCAGCCTGGATACTAGCTTATAGTTGGATGTGTGAGATATAGTTTACTGTCTACAGTTCGTCTGGTTTATGTTCATGGTTTCTGCCAAATTGTTTTAAAGAAAGCTTTGGTACAGAAATTAATAAAATGTGTTTTAGACCCTAAGAAATAAATGTTTTGGCGGAAAAACCGTCAAATATCGCGATTTCGAGTTTTTCATAAAAATGTATAATAATTCATAAAAATGTAGCCCAAAGCAAGCCAAAAAAGATGCTTTTTGAATAATTAAAAAAAATTTAATTTTTGGCCGAGTTATGATGTTTCTGTCAATGAGAAAATCAAAACATGTGTACCCCCAACTAGTGGAGCCTCTGGTGATTTTTTTTAAATCTTTTCAGCACATTTCAATATAGGTTTGGTTTTAGTCATATTTTAAAATTATTATAAATATAGAAATTAGTTTCAAAATCATTCTTAATTTATATACTGATATACCGATACTAATATTAATACGTGAGTATTCAAAATTCAATTTTTGAAAATGAAATGACTCAAATAATAGACGTCAGATATCTCTAAAAAAAAAAATTAATTTATGAGATGTCATAAAAATTTTTATTTCGCTTTTTAGACAAATAAAAAATTTCTCAGAGTCAAACCTTTTGTATGCAAAGTGTTTAAAATTACACGTAGAAAAACGTATTCGTTAATTTCAAAGTTAGTCAAATTGTGTCAATCTCATTTTTTAAAAAAACAAAAGTTTCGAACAATAGTTGTTAGTGTTATCATAATAGAAATGTGTTTAGATACGTTTTCCTCAGTGCGACTATCACGTCAAACATTATATTTTGCATTTCTTATGATGCTATCGATCTTGAATAGTCTTGAGTACGTCTTGAATAGTTGGAAAGACTAAAAGAAAAGGCTAAAAGAAAAGGGTGAATATAATTGTCTGTTGATGACGTTTTTTCTTGTGAGAAGACAAAGTGCATCATGACGCGTTCGTTTTCTGAAAGGGATGATGAAATTCTTCTCGAGGAAGTGTCAAATCATACCTCACTGTGGCAATTGTCACATGTGTCCTACAAGAATTAAAGCGTCAAGATTAAATAAGGGCTGGTTTTGCCAATCAAACTGACAAACCATATTTCTCATCTTCTCCATCAAAATGCATGTAAATAATAATCTCATATGTCTACTCAACTTTAAACTCATCCTGTTAATCACAACTTCCTCTAAAACGATGTTACTGCTAATGAAAACACGTGACTAGTGAAAAATTATCAAATCACAGACTAGCCGAGCAAAATATTAACCAACGATTATCGTTCGGCGTATAATCGTTGAACGATCATCACGATAGTCACACAAAAACGTACGTTAAAGATACGTTTTCCTCGACTATCACGATGATTGCTTATAATGATGGTCGTTAAACGATTGTCATGTAACTAACGATAATTAACATCAGCATTATCTAACGATAATTAATATGATAAGACCACGTCGTGGCTTTTTTGTTTTCTGACTTGGATGATGAAATTCTTTTTGAGGTGGCGAATCATCCCTCACAGTGTCCTACAAGAATCAAAGGGCCAATCTTTAAACTCATTCTGTAATCACTGGAACTTCTTCTGGAACGATGTGACCGATAATAAACACATGCGACTAGTGACAAATAAACAAACCGCAGACGCTCCGAGTAAAATGGTAACCAATGATTATCGCCCTGGTCGCGCCGAGAAAAACGTATCTTAATACTGAAATTTTGCTTTATCTCTTACCGTTTTCGAAAAAATTGATAGAAAGGAGTCAAGGCGATAGATATGAGTACGTAAACTAACTTGGATCTTAACCAGTCCAAGTGACCGAGCGGTCTAAGGCTTTAAGTCTGCGCAGTATGCCTACTTCGAAACGGGGAGGTTATGGGTTCAAATCCCGACATCGGCAGTTTGTCACTTATTAGGAAAAAAAGGGGCGGTTGAATAACTAAACTGTCGGCGTATGGACAAGAACGAAGTAACCGGCTATGCTTGAGAAGGTTTTCCGCAGTTTCCTTCACGAACTCCAGATGAATAACGGCATAGTTCCTATCATCCTCACATCCTTAGGCATCACAATGGACCTTATGGTCGAAGTGTAGCCCGTCCAGGGCAGCCTCAACAGTCTGTCTAACTTGGATCTACAATTTAACAAAAAAATTTGGAAGTGAATATTTTGATATGTTTCTGATAAACATATCAAAAATACCAAGTTCGGTATAAAATAAGATTGATCTCTGTCATATTCAATGTTATCTTTATTTAATTAACCTAATGGATAATTTCAAAAATAATCCTCATATATTTTTTTAGATGTTTTGAAATATTTACTTGCAAATATCCATACGTTTTTTTCTTCATGTAATTTATAATGGAAAAATGTATGATTCGAATACTTTCTTGTACAAGCAATTTTTTTTCTATGTAGAAAAAAACATTCCTACTACACATGTGTATATGGGCGGTGTATTATTTTATATCCACCGATCTTTTCACCATTTACATCATACAATACAATTAAATAACACGCCTCTTTGTGAAACCTTGCGTTGTAAAAACGTTATATAGTACGCAGTCAATCGTTATATAACACAAAGTCATGTGTTTAACGCCGCGCCATCCTATACGGTCATATCTTCAACTTTCAACAACGTCATTTACAATCACGGTTGAGTTGTGTACATATGTTACCTAGCGTCGAGTCGTTTGTCAAAGAAGTAATAGTATCAACCGTTGCCATTGTAAATGGACAAAATATCCTGTAGTTTAGAAATGGGATAATTCGACGCAAACTCTAGTGCCGCGAATCAAGTGACCGTTATATGTAAATAATGTAATATGTAAAATTTATACCCTGCAATAATATGTAAATATACAGAGTATATTAAGTTTAGTTCCGACTTTGTAACGCTTGAACGCAGAAAAAACATTTTGTTATAGGTGTGCATAAAATGACCTAATTAGTCCATTTCCGCATGTCCGCCCGTCCGTCTGTCTGTGGATACCATAATTCAAGAACGGAAAGAGATAACGAGCTGAATTTTTTTTTGTGTGTTCTAGAGCAAAAAAATAAGGTCAAGTTCGTTAATGGGCAAAGTCGGAACGTGCTCCCCTCTCCCAAGAGGGGAAAATATATATCTTTGAAACCGTAAGAAAGAGGAAAAAATTTTTTTCACAAAAAATCTTCTTCTTTTTAAAATAAACAACTTTTGTTTCAAAAGTTTATCCATAAGCTCAATAGTTTTCTCATAATTTTTGCTCAAAAGTTCCTCGGAAAGCGACAAAAATGCCGACGTTTAAAACCATAAGAGATTTTTTAAAGCTTGTGGGACAATTCAAAAATTGTTAACAATTCAAATATATATTTGATATACAACTCAGTATAGGCTGAGTATTCAAACAATTAACTTAGTTAGTTGTGACATTACTTGTTTTATTAACAGTTGTGTTTGTCATTGTCAGTACCTATAGGCCAAGCGACATACGGTTTGTAGGCTAGTTTATTCCCGGTAGCTGGAAACGGTTTTAATATCTTCCTTTGCATGTAAAAAAAGAGTGTAATGAAATTTGCACCACTATTCTGCTTGTGCTGTATGAGGGGTCACCCAAAAACCTATAAATTATCGGACTTCTTATATAGTAAAATTTTATTGTTCTAATAATTATAATGTTTAACATTATAACTGTCACTGAGGACTTTTGAACTGAACACTTCTGTCCCACTTGAATGTACGATTTCCATAAAATTTAAAAAGAAATAGTACCACTCTGGTTGTACCAATATACTGGGTTGAAAAATACCTTATAGGAATATAAGGAATAGGAATCATTAATATAGGATCATTAATCAAATCATTAATAGGAACTTTTGCAAATCAAATAGAAAGTAAGTGCATAAATTGCCGATAATTTGTCGTAAACTATATAGTTGTGTAATCAAAATTTGCCTGACTTCAACCAACAGAGAAATCTGTTGCTATGCAAAGTTGACTTAGCAAAGCAAATTTTTTAAATCGTGTCGAAAATAGAAGCATAAATTGTCGATATTTTGTCGTGAATTAGTTGAGTAAAAAAAAATTGGTCGGTCTTCATCCAACGGAGAAATGTTGTAAGGTGAAAAAAGAATTTTGTTTATATAGGGTTTGTTTATAGAGGCATAAGTAACGTTATGATTTGCTATATTGAATGCGTATTTGTGCATTAAATCGTTTTAACTCGTGAACCAATTGAATCTTATATGGGAAAAGTTGTAACGTATGTAAAATTGTTTGCATGGACCGCCTAGACATCACCAAATGCTGAAAACGTCGCCTGGTGGAAGTTTCGGGGTTTTCCGTAACACTTGCTTGCACCCGAGCAATGTTCACATCATTTCGAACTGTACGAGTCGGTAAATTGTTGAAGCGCTAGGTGCATTTCGACCTGAAAGAAATATTAACAATCGAATTCTGACTTTCAAAATAAAATTGAACAACTTTGGTTCTTTGTTCTGTGTTTAGTCTTTCCATCATAAATTTCCCAAGTTTTTCAAAGTTAATTCAGAAAAAAAAAACGTAAACAAAAAATTTATTCACTAATTAAATCATAACGTTACTTATGCGCCACCCAATAAAAAAAAACTAAAATTTATTAAAAATTAGTTGGTAAATTCGTTATAAACTAATTATTAATACAGTATATATGATATTAGAATATATTACTTAATTTCTTAATTATATAAAGTAATTATTAATTAATAAATTGCTAATTATTTAAAATTAATTATTTAAAAATAAAATGGCTCCGAAAATTTTGGCTCCTTCCACTCGTGATCAAAATGTACTTTTATAATATACTATTATATGATACACAGAACTTATTATGTTAAAATTAATTAACTTAAAATTAAATAAATCATTGCACGTCTGGTATCGTAAAAACAAAGATTTATCAAAATCCGTCAAAGTGTTTTTAAGTTAAATCGATAAAAGCATACATACAAAGAAATTTCTATTTTAGAATAGATCTTGGTTGATATTTAAAATTATCGATTTACTATATATTTAGTTATTAAATTTGTATACGCTTATGATACGAAATAAAGGTGTAACTTATCCAAAATAGTTATAATAACTTTAACAATAAATAAAATCATACAAATAAATTAAATTTTCCTGAAATAATTATTATTTTCCAATAAATCATAAACGTGTAATAGAAATTTGAAAATAATGATAACAAAAATCGTTGAAAAATAAAACATTCAGACATAACGTCTATACACATATTTTTACATTTATAACAAAATCATGTTGTTCCCAAGAAACATTATAATCCCTATTTATCTCCTGTTTAACTAGTACGGGGCGTGTCATAATGCTTTTCTAGATTAATTATTAGGCACTGCTTTAATGGCCTTGAAATAATGTATCGATTTTTAGTGATGCCACTCTTGGTCTGGTAAATGTCATGCTTTTTGAATATTTAATTAAAAAAGGTAGGCCAGCGATTTTCGCCTAAGATTTTATTTACAATGGCGGAGTTTGCACCCCCGAATCCCCCGTTGGGCTACCCCAATCCAATACCCTCAAATAAAATAACCCCCCGCTAAACCACCCCAGCCCAACCCTTTTCGTCCTTGAAATCCTAAAAATTCAAAATTTTTTTTCCTTTTTAATTAAAAGATACTGTAAACAACTTTTTTTCAATATTAAATTGTCGGAGGATTGGGTTACAGATTTCAAGAACGAAAAGGACTTTATCCTCCTTAGAATCACTTCCTGTGGTCTTTCCGAAACATTTCCACCCATTTTCAACCTTTTTTACTAAGGGGGGGGGGGTGTATTATAACGAATAAGATCCAAAAATGGAACATTTTTTGTGTTTATTAATTATTTTTCTCTTACAGTTTTAAAGATTGATATTTTCTGCTTTGGCGAAGGAAGCCCGGTTCGATTTTACCCATTCACGAACAAGACCTTAGTTTATAGGTCTAGAACGCACATACAAATTTTTCAGCTCATTATCTCTTTTCATTCTTGAGTTCATCTTGTCCACGGACAGACGGACATACGGAAATAAACTGATAAGGTCATTTTATGAACACTTATACCAAAAATGTTTTTCTGCAATTATTATTTTCAAACATTACAAAGTCGAAACTTTACATATAAATATCCTTGTATTTATATAGCTGCTATATGCCGTGCATAAACGAAATTGCATGGGTCGGATTGGTATGTGAAGAAACATTTCTTCACAGTATAGAGATGATTTGAGTATTTCTCACCAAAAATTTTATATACCTAAATATTATCGAAGTGCAGACCATATAGAAACTATAAGAAAATATTATATGTGAGCCGGTGGTGACCTTGCAATACATATTAATATACTATTATAATATCAACGAATGAATATAATAAAGTTATAAAATTTTATGAAGTCATTGTTAGATGATTATATAAAAAAAATTGTATACAAATATTGTAAATTTTGACTAAATATTATATCGAAAAATATCCATTCCATCCATGATATAGACCCCATTAATTCTCGAGGCGAGGATTCTCGAGCAGAAACACATCTATGAATATTAAACAGTGATCTGAAAAAATTAACTCATCAACCAGAAATAGAACCTCAGACCTCTGGATTTCTAGCCCAGCGTGCTTATTGCTACACCAAAGACGATTGTGACGTACGAGTTAAATCTTTCATTACATTGACAATATTACTGTTGTAAAGTATTATTATTCAACTTTATTATTCTTACAATACAATACTTTGTCAAATTCCATTACTAACTACATAGTATGAAAGAACTTGCATATACTATATAGACAAAAATGTCATTGAAAATTGTTAGTATTTATACAATTTTTATATTGAATAGGTCGCATAATTGACGAAAATCCATCATAATTATTAAATTAAACGAATATTTGAAATTTTCTTAGAAAATATTTTATTTTTGACCATACTTTCGGAAAAAGCAGTTCCTTCATCAGAAAAAAAGTTGTTTAATTAAAAGAACAATTTTTTAATTTCTAAGTTTTTCTTTATCTCGTATTATTTTCTAAATTTAATTTAATTAATAAAATTCAATGACATGTTAGTCTATATAATACACGCTTGTTCGTTCATACTTACGTCTTTGTAACCGTAATGAAAATTGACATTAATATAGTACTGTGACGTTTAAGTATATAACGTTTAAATAATAAGTTAATGTTCTTATTACTTCAAAGTAATACTATCAATGATATGAAAAAATTGACTCATGTTGCTGAACCTAAACTTTTAAACAATGCGAGATACAGAAGATCGAGAGACGAAATATGTTAATCTCATAGAAACAAACAACTTTTGTTTGAAACATTTTTTCATAAGATCCAATGGTTTCGATACAATTTCAGTTTAAAGTCGGTGTTTGGGTTAACTAAGAGATAGATAGATTGTAGATTGTGAGCTGCCCTGGACGGGCTACACTTCGACCATAGGGTCCATTGTGATGCCTAAAGATGTGAATGGAGTGGAAGGAATTTTTGTGTATAGACTAGGAATTGGTACGATATGCGGCTGCAGCTGACTATGATAGGAACTATGCCGATATTCATTGGAGTTCGTGAAGGAAACTGAAGAAAACCGTTTCAAGCATAGTCAGTTAGTCTTGTCCATACGCCGATAGTTTAGTCAATTAACCACCCCTTTTTCTTTCTTAATAATTGACAATTTGCCGATGTCGGGATTCGTACCCATAACCTCCCAGTTTCCAAGTAGGCATACTGCGCAGGTATAACGCCTTAGACCGCTCAACCACTTGGACTGGTTGGGTTAACTAGTAATAATACTATTAAAAATAGTAAAATTTGGTATTCAAATTATAAGAAAGACTTCAGTTTCCCTCTTAAAAATTAAAAAAAAAATAAAATCTAGGTGAACATAATTTATTACTATTCAAAAAATTATATAGAACAAAAAGAATTTCGATAATTATGTAACTTTAAATTTGTTCGTTGAGCATAAAATCGTGGCAGTGTAATTTTTTTCGCTATATAATTATTACATTTCAATCAGATATCATATACTTACTTCTTATGTACCTTAAAACACAGAATTACTTTGTGCAGGTAGATAGACGGACAATATGGTTATCATAAATTGTACACCGTATACTTGTTTGATGATTATTTATAATCAAATTATTTACAGACAAATTATCAAAAACATGCTGATTATTGCGGATTGCTATTGGTCCGACCAATGAATGGCGTATTGACTAAGTATAGCAATGAAGTCTATTTACAAGAAGAGTCAAAGGGAAGGAGTACGTGTTTTTGGAAAAGGCTCGTTTTTTACAAGCTTTTATTTAACTTGCAATGTATGTATGTATGCTCGGGAAAAATCTTGCAAGCTGAATTAGAACCACTTCCTCTTATCCTACGGAAATGAATTTTTACATGTTGGTTCAGTTACGATGACAATGCATTTTTATGGTCAGCATGACAAGAATCGACAAGCAGAAGAGGGGGTTTAGAGGGAGGGAGAAACATAAAATATGGTATATCTCTCTAATATTGAAAATATCGAAAAATACATAAGCAGTAAAGTTGTAAAAAAATTAGTTTTACTACGAAAAGCTTGTTTTTAAAAATGTTTTTTTAATAGAAACTTATTTATTTTTTATTTAACTCGAAAAAGATCAGCCGAAATAATAAACGAAATTGAAGATCATAAAATTTTCTAAATGATGTTTTTGTTCAGTTGTTGATTTTAGCGAATTTTCGAAGAAAATGTAGCTATTGGTTTTTTATCGATGAAGGAGTTTCGGAAACATTTTTTTCAAATGTTCATCGACCAGCCTGAATATATATATATTTATATATGTATATATATATATATATATATATATATATGTATATCTGCACGCGCTCTGGAGGAGGTCGTTATTTTAGTTCGATCGCAATGAAATTTGGTAAGTGACGTGCTGTTGGTATTTGAAAGGCCAAGTACCATAATGAGCAAAATCGGACTTGGGAAAAGGCGGGCCTAGGCAGCGTGCGACTTAGAACTTGTAAAATACATAAACAAAGTCAATAAAAAATACGTTTTGACAAGAATGTACCTTACATACTGTCAAGATTCGTATTACTGGGTAGTTGTCTTGCATTAATCGTGTTAAAAAGTTTCAGCTTATAACACACATCAATTATATGAATAGACTGAGATTGTATACTATAATTTTTTGACTTGAATGTAACTCGAATACACTTAGCTCACTTCGTTCGCTTGGATAATATAAAAATGACAATCTTTTCAATAATCTATTACAATAATTAAATGTTCAATAGTTTTTTTTCTTCAAAATATAAATATAACTTAATTTAAATTGTCCTAGATTTTTAGCCAAATTGCTCGACGCGTTTTTAAAGTAAAATTAAAAGTGTGGGGTAAATTACTACTTTTGCACATACATGTAATGTTAATCGTACAATTTTTGCGAAATAGATAGATATATTGTAGCGGCTATCCTGGACGGGCTACACTTTGACCATAAGGTTCATTGTGATGCCTAAGGAAGTGAGAATGTGGATGGATTGGAAGGAATTTTGTGTGTAGACTAGGAATTGGGAAGGTTGTGCGGCTGGGAAGGAAACTGCAGAAAACCTTCTCAAGCATAGCCGGTTACTTCGTTCTTGTCCATACGCTGATAGTTTAGTCAATTAATCGCCCCTTTTTTTTTAATAATTGACAAACTGCCAATGTCGATTCGAACCCATAACCGAAGTTAGATACTTTTATCTTGAATAATCTATCAAAAATTCACCCAATTTCATTAATAACGCGTTTCACTCGACTAACTACTTTAATGTATTCTTTTATTGGCTTATAAAGTGTCCTGTATTTACAAACCATTTGGTATTTTAATTTAGTATAGGTATATATAATAGTATAAGACAGATCAATTTATGCAATATCTATCGCTTGGTGAACCACCATTGGTGTAATCAGACCGGAACAATAGTAAAAACTATTATACTATTAAATTTTTATAATACATAATATGGTATGCATATAGGTATAGCTAACTAACTAATATTAAAGTTTATAACATTCAAATTGAAATAAACAAAAAAAAATTATTGAGTTGTTATCGTTTTAACACCTCTCTCATATATATGGTTTGAAAATCTATTTTGGTATCTAACGCCAGAATGTGGAATGTGAAACTAGTTAGAAAAAAACATTGTTCGAAATTGGTCAAAACCGTTCCCATTCTAAAAATATTCTTTTAAAATGTTTGACAAAAGAACTTTAAGTAAAAAATTGAAGGTAATAATTGTTTTCTTGTATGTCGAAATAGGGTGGTAAAATAATTTATCCAAATAATTGTTGGGCTGGAATCATATATATTATAGGTATGGAATTACATTTCAAATTTTGCCCCAATTCCTAGAACATTTACTTGTATTTTATAAATACGTATTTCGACTACAACGTAGTCATCATCAGTATGAATTAGCTAATCGTAACTATCTCTGAGATATGGAGTCAGAAGATATGTTGCTCGTTGCTAATTTGGTGCGTGTCTCATAATGATATTAAAAAAGTTTTGTCTTTTATATGATTTGACTGAGGATATGATCTGACCTGAAGGATTATTTGAGTTGACTGACCAATTAACGAATTAAGTGTGTGAAGAACTCCACCCATTTATTGACGGTATCTTTTTGTGACTGAGGCGTTGTTATTGTCACTAAAGTGAGGGTGTTAATCGAAGCTTACCTTGATATTCAGGTATTAATAATTTTTTTTGAGAATGGTTTAATTTTATTAAATCAAAATTTGGAATTGAGCCATTGTCTAAATTCATTATCTGTTTTCCCAATTTGTGTATGTAGATACTTTCGTATGCATCTAATTCTATGGGGTTTTGTACCGATTTCAGTAGTTTTAAATTCGATTTGTCAATTTTGTGGTTGTTCTCAATAACGTGCGCAGCTATACACGATTTTTCGGTTCTCCAAAATTTCACATGAGCCAGATGTTCTTTGATTCGAGTTCCGATTTGTCGACGACTTTGACCAACATACATTTTTGAACAGTTTTGACAACTGACACCATATATGCCCGATTGTTTTTCATTGCTAATTTTATCCTTAGCAATTAATTGTAACCTTACGGGACGACTTTAAGAGGCGGCTTTTTCCCTTTAAAAACTCAATGTAACAGTTTATTGCAACGTTACGAAAAATGTTTAAACCATATCCCTGCCTGACACTGAAATCACTTCAAGGGTAGTCAGGGATTGCCTAGAGAACTCCTGGAGCTTCCAAAACGGAACAACGTTAAATCGATCTACATACCAGGTCATTAAGAAGGAACGAAAAAGCAAATACCATAGCATAGAAGGGTCGGATTACCTTTCATAGGGCCAGAACCTACGTAAGGAATTCCAAAAACAACATTCAAACAAGTGTATAGGCTTTAAACACCGTGATCACTTGGAAAATATACCGGAACAACAATCTTGGGAAAATACTACAATCAACCTAAACAGGATACAATTTCGAAAGATTACCGGATTCCTTACCGATCATTACCACCTACGATAATCCCTACATACAATAGGGCTCGACAATGGATCCATTCTTAACTGCCAATCTCTTTATTACAACAAATTCGGTGAAACCTACCCCGAATATATGAACCTTCAGGAAAACCTGATAAGCAAGCTCCTGGCTATAGCCAAGATATGGGAGAAACGAAGCTCGTATGACTAACGTAGAAGGGTGAGCGCAATGGGCTATAATGTCGAAGAGCAACACTTTGCATAGTCTTATCTATCTATCTATCTATTTATAAACATTATATTATCGAATGATAATCAGTGAGAACTCTAGGTTTTTGAAATAAAATTTCAAATTCGCCCCCTTTACCTAAATCAGTTTTTTGTATTATAAATACATATTTCGATTACAATGTAGTCATCATCAGTATAAATTAGCTAGTCGTACTTTACTCTTTGACAATTAGAAATAGATATAAATTCGCGATCAACAGACAAAAATAAAAATAAATAGAAAATTAACTAGATTAAAATATACTAGATTTAAAAAATAAATTTTAAATTATATTGAAATTGCTCTTGTTAAAATTTCCTTCATTCACATTTATTCCTGTTAATTTTACTCTTATTAAAATTACTCATCACGTTTCACCACTTTGGTGAAACTGTCACCAAATTAGCAACAAGTAACATATCCTGCGACAATATAATAGTAATTTTAATAAGAGTAAAATTAACAGGAATAAATGTGAATGAAGGAAATTTTAACAAGAGCAATTTCAATATAATTTAAAATTTATTTTTTACATCTAATATATTTTAATCTAGTTAATTTTCTATTTATTTTTATTTTTGTCTGTTGATCGCGACTTTATATCTATTTCTAATTATCAAAGAGTAAAGTACGACAAGCTAATTTATACTGATGATGACTACATTGTAGTCGAAATACGTATTTATAATACAAAAAACTGATCTAAGCAAAGGGGGTGAATTTGAAATTTTATCTATCTATACTCAAAGCATGATTTGACTATACGGGCTACCTTAATCTTTTACTTATATTATGCTGTGATTCTAAAACAATTCAATTTCATTTAGAATAATTATATAAATAGACCTACTTATTTTACACCGTACTAACATATACATACATATAATTATCAATTTTACAAACCACTGAATTTTCCCTTTCAATATACTACACATCACACAAAAAAGAATAAGTTTAGTTAACACATACCAAAATAAGACAGTGTATGTTCTAATGCGCATGTGTAATATGTAGTTATTATTACCTCTATATACAGAGGCTTTAACGTAGTTTAATCATAGAGGTCTTGTTTGTGATCGTAAAAATCGAGTGTTATGTTTTAGTGGATGGATATTCAGGTTCTAGTGTCGCGTAGAACATTTATATTTTATTCCCCGTTAGGATGCAAGGCTTTGCAAGGACTTGGCTAATCGAAAATAGCGATACTCTCAATGATTTTTAACCGACTTTCAAAAAAGGAAGGTTCACTGCTTGTATGCTTGTATGAAAGCAATTTTTTTTAGAAACTACACTACCGATTTCTATGAATCTTTCACTGAGGTAATCGATATACTTAGAGGTAGATTATTATAGTATATTAACCGATATCCAAAAAAAGGAAGGTTCTCTGTTTCACTAGTGTTTTTGTATGTGTGCGATTTTTGACTGATTTTTATGAATCTTTCACTGGGGTAATTTATATGCCTACTTATGATAAGGTGCTAGTATATTAACCGACTCCAAAAAAAGGAAGGTTCTTTCTGTTTTCCTAGTATGTATATGCTTTGTTTGTTTGTTAATAAATTCTTAATAGATACAATTGCTTCAAGGCACAGGACTCCAAAATGTCCGAAATAAAAAATAATAATTTTTTTTAAGGATCCGACTGTAAAAAAAGGACTAACTTTCCTTAACCCGCTCCCCAAATTGCTCCCCTGTGCGAAGATGAAAGTTTCAATTTATTGCCAACTTCACATTTTTAAAGGAAGTGGCAAAAAGAGTGTTTAATTTTTTTTAAAGGAAGCCTCCCCCATGTAAGCGTGTTTTCTATGCCGAAAAATTTTCTCCATTGTAATGTCAATTTTTTAATGCTTTTATTGACAAATAATTTATTTGCAAAATTTTGTTAAGGTAGGTATTCCTATAAACTATATTATAACTTTGGTACGGTTTTGAATTTGAAATTCTGATAGTTTTTCTGGATTCGTAATGAAAGTTTACCTAGGGCCTTCACTCAACATTATTTCGTTATCTCCTAAAGTTTTCTCCAAACAATTCGGGCATTTTCTCTTTACATTTTCTAAACAAAATAATACTGCACACTGAATTTGTTTTCTTTTTTTTGCCATGGTGCAATTTATCAGTACAACCATTAGCAAAAAATAGTCTGTATATAGAGATGGTGTGATTCAAGATGGAAGGAGAACCACCCTATCTCAAGAAAGAAATCGTATACAGACGGATCCAAAACTGAAGAAAGGGCCGGGCGGGAATCTACGGTGTAAGACCCAAAACAAACATAAGCCTCACCGGGGTGAAATATGCCACAGTCTTTCAAGCAGAAGTTTACGCCATACTGGCTTGCACCCGTGAGAACCTTCGTAGAGGCTACATAAATCAGAACGTATGTACTCTCTCGAACAGTCAAGCTGCTCTAAAAGCCTTGTCTGGAACTTCAGTCACGTCACGGGTAGTCAAAGATTGTCCGGAGGAGTTGCTGGAGCTGGCAAAACGAAACAATGTTAAATTGATCTGGGTGCCGGATCACAGTGGTTTCGAAGGAAACGAAAAATCAGATACCTTAGCAAAGCAGAGAGTCGGAATACCCTTCATAGGCCAGAGCCTATTTTAGGAATTCCAAGGACTGCATGTAAGCAGGTGATGAACGAGTGGTCAAATGCTAAACACCGTGATCACTGGGAAAAAGTATCACAGCAAAAGCTCGGGAAAATACTGCTTCAGAGTGCAACCAAGCTGAACATAATGCAACTGCGGAAGGTTACCGGATTCATAACCGGGCATTATCCCCTGCGAAAACATCTGCACACAATAGGATTCCATAACGGGTCCTTTGTTCAAATTGTGTGGCGAAGAGGAGGAAACGTCCACCCACATTATCTTTGACTGCGAACCTCTGGGTTACAGCAGATACAGGATATTCGGTGCATCTCACCCCGAATATATAAACCTTCAGGAAGACTTGATAAACAAGCTCCTAGGTATTTCCAACATATGGGAGAGCGTATATCCTCGGACTGAAGTAAAAGGGGGAACACAATGGACCATAAGGTCGAAATGCAATACTTTTTAGACCCCAAGTTGTATCTATCTATCTAGAGGTGATGTGAGATTTCCACCAAATCTGTGTATGTAGTCTATTGTTAAATTAAATTTAAAAAATGTACGCATATATAATTTTATATTCAGAAATATTTCGTTAAAGTGTATTATATTATTATTATATACTGCTGTATGTATTAGTTTATATTATTATATAATATACAAAAATCATGGTAATTTAGTTCTGGTTAGGTAAATTTTTAGGTAAAATGTAAAAAATAAAAGTATTATATACATTTAATTGTTCTTTTGTGTTTTAATTAAAGTTTATATATAGGGCATTCAATTATTTTGTGTGCAGAAAAAAAAACAAAAAGTTGTACATCAAATTTTGTGTGTAAAATTTGATTACATAATTTGAATTTGATTATCTAATATTATTCATACTTTTTTTTTCTTCAACGAACATTGTCTCTTGATTTCCTATTTTTTATACGCTTTTTAGTAGTTTCACCTGTATGTATGTATGTAACCGACCCTTTTGGGCTCTCATTTTCTCCTACTTTGAACGATCAGATTTAATTTAAATTTTGCACACCTGTCAAAGACCGATAACAATGCAATAATTCGATATAAAATATCCGATTATCCTGATTAGATTCGCCAGGATTCATCAATTTCTTTCCACACCCTTTGCATGAGAGTAAGAGAGATAGTGCGCGAACTTCAACTAAAAAATGAAAAATAAATAATAGTTTTAAAAAACTAAAAAAACACGCTTTTAGAGAAAATCCAACTAAAAAATAGAAAATAAAATTTTATAAATTTGGATTAAGAAAAGTGTAAATAAGAAACAAATGTATGTTAATGGAATAACTATTGACACTATGCACCCACGCTTTTTCCATTAATATACATTTGTTTCTTATTTACACTTTTCTTAATCCAAGTTTATTAAATTTTATATTCTATTTTTTTGTTGGATTTTCTATTAAAGCGTGTTTTTTTAAACTATTATTTATAGTTATATGTTTTTTTTTTATCATTTCTTTACTTACGTGTTTTTACCTTCCCAGCAAAGAGAAGAGAAGGTATTCAGCTTGCAAATCTTGTAAACTGAATTAGAACCACTTCCTCTTATCATACAGAGTTGAATTTTTCATTTTGGTTCAGTTCCGATGACAATGCATTTTTATGGTAAGCATGACAAGAATCGACAAGGGAAAGGGGGTTTCGAGGGAGCGGAAAACACAAAATTTGGTATATCTCTCATAAGAATGAAAACATCGAAAAACACATAAGAAGTAAAGTTGTAGAAACTTAGTTTTCCTATAAAAAGCTTGTTTAAAAAAATGTTTTTTAATAGAAACTTATTTTAATAAATGTCTCCCAAGCACTGTGAAATAGCGCAGGATAGAAGCGATCGATTACATCGATCGAGCGAGTGCTACATCAGTGGAGTGTTATATCAGCGATTCGTTACATGCTTATAAAAATACACTCGGATTCTGATAACGCACCAAAAATTTTGTTTAGTGAAGGCTACAGTCACTCGCACGACGCAAAAACTGTATGATTTTTCATATCAAGCATTTGATGTCAAAAAATGTTATCAATGTTCAGACATATTACTTAAACGTCAAAGTAAGTACACGCTAGTCGCTTCCGTTGGTATAATATAACCGAAGGACAACCATACTAACAATGGAAATAAATAGACGCTAGTTTACAAAAAAAAAAAACAATTTGAAAATTGTTAATAGTAAATAAACAAAATTAATAATCCAATGGCATCAAATATGATAGTGAAAGATCATATGCATAGCACTACCATAACCTCTAAGGTAGCTCAGTTGGTAGAGCATTGGTCTAGAATGCCAGAGGTCGTGGGTTCGATCCCCATCCCTAGATGTGTATGATTTTTCATATCAAACATTTGATGTCAAAAAATGTTATCCATGTTCAGACATATTACTTAAACGTCAAAGTAAGTAAACGCTAGTCGCTTCCGTTGGTATAATATAACCGAAGGGCAACCATACTAACAATGAAAATAAATAGACGCTAGTTTACAAAAAAAACAATATGAAAATATGATTAAAAAAAGTTGGGATGGCCCTTAAAAGTTTTACCATATACATAATTTTACAATATACAGATCAATATTAATTTTATCAATTATCACTAATAAAAAAACTTTAAAAATAATTTTCATTCTTTTGTGAACACATTTAAATAATATTTATTGAAAACCCATCATATATCACACATCATACGTACATACTTAATATATAAATCATCTGATTTAAACATGACTGTATGATAAATATATGCATGTTTACAACGAATAGATTGTATTTGAAACGCAATAACTAATTTTATTTTATTTTTTAAATGAAATAATAAATAAAATATATTAAAAAAAAAAAACTTTCGCAAATTTTAAAAAGAACTGGGTCAACAAAAGAAAGCGAAATTAATATTTTAGTAAAATACTAATGAATTAACTATGATAGTTTGTAACAAAAATAATTCTGTTATATAATATTTATCGTAGTTATTAACTTCCCTTTTAAAGGGAAGTTATAGCAATCGGTCCGCAAATCAAAATAAAATTGTTTACCATATGTCCACGTTTTGAGGTTATTCGACTCTTTCGAGACCTATTTTAAAAGAGATTTGTACAAACAAATCTTGCGAACCAACAGTGATGTCAACGTCGTTATGTTTCCAATAGAACCAATAGAATGTGATCTGAATTTTTTTATTTTATTCAGTCAAAAGAGAAATGGGGCTCTGAGGGGGGGGGGGGCAAACACAAAATTTGAAACATGCCTCTTACTATAAGTTAAAAGGTAATATTTATAATAAGTAAAGTTGTAGTAAATAAATTTTACTACAATTTAACCAATAAGACAATTATAGCTTTTTTTCAAAAATTTTTGCAAAGATTTGAAATTTCTTCCTATTAAAAAAAATACAGCAATGTTGATCGTGTGAACCTCATGCGCCGCACTTAGAAATTAATACACCTTATGGGTTGTTTTTATTTATTGGCGATCAGCGTATGTAATTGTAATTTACCAGTGCAAGTGGCCGAGTTGTCAAGGCGTTATGTCTGCGCAGTATGCCTGCTTGGAAACTGGGAGGTTATTGGTTCGAATCTCGACATCGGAAGTTTGTTCATCTGGAGTTCGTGAAGAAAACTGCAGGAAACCTTCACAAACAAAGACGGTTACTTTTGTTCTTTTTCATACGCAGTCAGTTTAGTCAATTAAACACCCCATTAATTTTCTTTTAAATTAATTTAATTGGCAAATTTCCAGCGTTGGGAATCGAACCAGCAACCTTTTAATTCCAAGCAGAGTACCATTAACAGCTTGACGCTTCAGGCTGGTTAAAAATATCAGTTAATTTAAGTAAATTAAAAAATGTTATATAACATAATTTGAATTTGATACATTTTGTAAATTCCTGTATAGTCTTCTTTTGTTATTTATATTTGTGTAATATTAATAATAATAGTATTAATATATAATTATTAATTTGACTTTTTAATTACATTGTCGTAAATATTATATATTATATATTATAATCAATTTATTAATTTTTAGATTGATTAAAAATAACAATATTTAATTTAATTATTATCAGTCGATATTAATTAATCTATTATTATTATTTCATTATAATTATATTATAACGATAATAAAACTATTTATTATATTTTATTTTTACCTAAAAATACTATATTTTTCATTTTAAAAAAATTGTAAAAAATTTAGAGTTTAACTCTCAAAGGGCCTTTAAATACGGGTAGTATTTAATACTGGACTGTGATAGAAACTATGCCGATATTCATCTGGAGTTTGTGAAGGAAACTTCAGACAACCTTCACAAGCATAGCCGGTTACTTTGCTCTTGTTCATACGCCGACAGTTTAGTCAATTACCCACCCCATTTTTTCTTTTTTTTCTTAATAAAACTACCGATGTCCGTATTTGATCCTGTAACCTTCCAGTTTCAAGTAGGCTACTTGGATGGTTTTCCGATTAGATAATGAGATTGGGTAACCAATGAGCCATCGAGATATATTAATGAAAATCGCACAAGTTTTGTATGTATAGGAAAAATCATGCACATCTAGAACTTAATTTTCATATCAAGCATTTGATGTCGAAGAATGTTATCAATGTTCAGACATATAAGTTAAATGTCAAATTAAGTAAACGCTAGTCACTTTCGTTGGTATAATATAAGCGAAAGGCAACAACCATAGACACAATGGATAAATAGACGATAGTTTACAACAACAACAAAAAAAAACAGTTAAAAAATATGTAAATAGTAAATAAATAAATAAATAATACATTGGCATCATGATAGTGAGAGACCAAACGCATAACACTACCATAACATCTCAGGTAGCTCAAAGGCAGAGCGTTGATCTAAAATGAGGTCGTGGGTTCGATTTCAAACATAGATGTGTTTAATTTGTCATATCAAATATTTGATGTCAAAGAATGATATAAAAATATTATTGTACTTATTACTTATTATTGTACTAAATTTTTTGAAGAGCCCTTTTGTAACTTTTTTTAAAGTTTCGAAGCATCAATAACAATTCAATTAAATTGACATAACAATGGAAATGCATTTTATTATGATAACTCTCGAAATCCCATTGGTCAAATTTCAAAACAAAAGAGATTTAAAAATATAACAAAATCAGCGAAAATGTAATAATTATCTTAATTGATTAAACAACCTATATATATTGAGTCCATTATCAAGGCGAGAACTGTTTATTTTGCTTTGTAAACACGCACTCTTATTTTGTTTCTATATTTTGTTTTACGTACTATATTTTGTAACCTTTGGTGAGTTCTTTTTTTCTCATTTTGCAATTTTTTCCCCGTAAATTAAAGGAGGAAAAAATTTGAACGGGAATTTTGGGGGACGAGATTTGTTAGAGTTTTTTTTAGGGGCATGACATTTGCCCATAATTGTTGATATCTCACTGTATTTTTAATATTTTATCTCATTTTTTTCTTCTCAATAAATAAAAAAACCCACATACAAAATTCTTCAACTGTGGCTAATGGCGTAACATTGTATAATCTGTCTCCAATGCATAAACACTGAAGAAATGACAAAATTGTTTCTAAATATCTCTTGTGGTCTAAGATCCGGCGTTAGAAAAATCTACCCTCATCTGTTAATTGAATGAAATAATGTTTAAAAGCCAGATAAAAATATTATAAATGTATGAGTGCAATGTCTGCCACCGTAGTCCTGCTGGCTATTAACATTAATTAATTAATTAATATGATATAGTGTCTTTGTTTGCTGCTCGAACGAATATAATTGTCTCTCCCTCTGCGTAGAACACATTTTTTGAAAATTTTATTACTATGATATTATAAAATTTCATTATTAACTTCTTTTTTTAAATTTTGTATATTGTTAAATTAAAAACAAAAAGTTCTATTTTTTTAATAATTAAAGACAAATATTTGATTTGTTTATAAGATAAGAACGATATTTTTGTTTTGTTTTATATATTTGGGTCAGTTTGACCGTAATATAAAAGACAAATTTTTACTGTTATCAATACTATACAGCTGATAACGCACATAATAAAGAGCCCAGCCACACGCATTTTTTTTCTCACTATATATGTATAAAATTATCCAAAAATGTATTAAAATATCGGTCAAGCATACAACAGGAAGAAAATCAGTATCCGATACGAAAAAAAAACCAAAAGGTGATTTTAGAATGTTTCAAGTATCGAGTACATATTTCCAACTCGAGCTCGACAGAGGTAAGTGCGACGACTTGTTTTGTAGGGGTAGATAGTTCATATTATGTCAGATGTTTGGCTTTGACTAGAGAGATTTATGAATTGGATCAAGCTAAAATTTAAACTAAATTTGATATGCAAACTATCAAACTTTCCACCAAAAATATTTGTAAGTGACATCTTCGTATGCATTCGCAAAACTATAGAAATGAAGTTCCGATGAGTCCCCTCAAAAGTTGTTTTCCGTGTTAGCGGGAGAACATTGGATGGAGAAAAAAAAATTTTTATAAATATTTCTTTAAGATTTCTTTCAGATTGTATTGACATTAATACGCTCGCCGATAAGTCGATATTACTTTTAGTACAATCAATAGAGAATATTGGATACAATACTCTATTGGATACAATACAATCAATAGAGAATAATGCGCTGCATTAAATTACAGGAGTTATTTTTTTATAAATTAGGTTCAGTATTACGTACTGAATGTAAATGAATAAAATTCTTACAAATTTCTACACCGTAAGTGCCGCCATTTTGAGAAAAACTGTGTAAAACTGTAGATATATGCCAATATCTCCATCACCGTGCACTTTAGACCAAAAAGAATGGTAATAACCTTTCTCGTAGATAAATGGATTTCCTTTTTTTTTTGTTACTAATTTTTTTTGTATGACTTACCGTTTACAACTTATACGACTATTACTATTTATTTATTGACTTTTTGACCGATATCTCTTCTAATAATTGTTTAAACAATAAAATACTAATAACTTTTAAATCTACAAATTAACAACTTTTATTTAAAACTTTTTTGTCTAAAATTAATATTTTTAAAGTTTTATACGCGTTTAATATTGCACTATCCGGTGCAAGGTTAATAAAAGCGTGATATGCATACTATAATGATAAAAATGAGATATCGGTCAACAAGTCAATAAATAAATAGTAATAGTCGTATAAGTTGTAAACGGTAAGTGATAAAAAAAAAACTACAGAACAAAAAAAATATGAAATTTTATTTTCTACAAGAAAGGTTATTACCATTTTTGGTCTAAAGTGCACAGTAATGGAGATATAAGCCGATACAGCTTTTCTCAAAATGGCAGCACTTCCGGGGTCGAAATTTGTTAGGATTATGTTCATTCACATTCAGTACGTGATACTGAACCTAATTTTAGAAAAAATACCTCCTATAATTTAAGTTACTTAGATGTTTATAATTTTTCATATCAAGTATTGATGTCAAAATGATAAAAACATTTTAAATTTTTTCGTAACAAATATATTTGTATATTTAATTCAAATTATTCCCGTTCATTTTTTCGGTACGGTATACTAAACGAAGAAATTTATTATCATTTGTATAATATTTTTTATTACATTTTTTTATATTTTAAATAAAGCCCTCTACTATCTGTTCAAAATAATAAATACACAATATGTGATAAGCAATAAAATTCCATTTAGAAAAATATTACTCGTTATGAAAACAATTATCAGCCATGAGTCATTGGAAATCGTTTGGCTCTAAAATTTTACTATGTTAGTTGGAAATTTTTCTTATTACAGATAGAGTATCACTTACATAATATTCAAAGTCGAATCAATCAAACAAATTATATTTTGATAAATAACTCAATAATAATTTCACTCCGGCGAAACAATATACATTTTGCCTGCAACTTACCCTTATTAACCCGACTTCAAAAAGGAGGATGGTTCTCAATTCGGCTGTATTTTTCTTTTTTGAAGATGTTTATTTCAAAAAAGAAACATTTTTTGTCGTTCAATTTTTTTTCTATCTCTGACAACTTTCAATGACGGATATTTTACCTCCTAGCGAGAGCATATACGGTCCCGGTTTGTCCATTTGTTATCTTTTTGAGTTATCGTGCCTACGGCCAGACAAACGGACATTCGGAATTGGACTAATTAAGCCATTATATACATGATATATTTCAGGTATAAAAATATACGAAGACCTTTAACTTTCATTTCTGTTACACCCCTGATCATTTTTTCCAATAAATATGATCGCTTGTCAAGTGAGTGTTTATGACTCACATCATATTCAAAAAGAGAAAAATATTCAAGAAAAGTATGATAATGATTTTAAATAATCGATCTCATTTAATGGAATATTTAAGTAGTATTGTAGGAAATTAAAATTAATTCAATTTATTAACCGATCATTGGTTTTGTTACACTAATATTTATTAGAGAATTAATTTAATTTCGTATTCATTGTATTTTATTCCTTGAAGAAAATTCACTTACTTTACGTAGCTTCTACGTGTAAAAATTATACTAAATTACGTGCAATCAAACAGTACAATTCATTATTATATAAATGAAATAATTAAATGTAATCTTAGTATTTAAACACTTAAAGCATATAGACATTACTATACTTATATTAAAACAATGTGGCTAGTCAAACGTTAGCGAGATAATGTACTTGTATGTTATTCCTCATGTAAGTATAGTACATTAAAGGATTTATCATTGCTTACAGAAACAGTTTTTATTTGTTAATTATTATAATTTAATTATAAAGCATTTTTTCAGAAAAATGTTAGAGGCATTTTAACACAAACAAATGAATTAAACATTTTTAAATGGTGCTTCACAAACCATTTATTTAACACCCCGAACAGTAATATTTTTAGGCGCACATAAGAATGGGGGGCAGCAACTTTTAACCGTTTTTTCCAATAAACCATATTTTGACAAAATGGAAACCCGACTTCAAAAATCAAATATTCTATAACAAAAAATGCACTAAAAAGTAAAAAAATAATTGCATATTCTTGTGCCAATTTTAGTTCACCTAAGCAAAAATCTTTTAAATATATATGTACAATTATTGTTATTTTTGGAGGCGGTGTCCAAAAGTTATGTGAATTTTTCTATGCTGACACCGCCTCCAAAAATAACAATAATAGGGAATATGCATGAAAATTTTTTTTCACTTAAATTGAAGCATGTTTACTTGACAAATATCAAGGTAAAATTACTTTTTAAATAACTTTAAAAATAAGCGAGATATGAATGATTGAAATTCCCGATTAGACAAAGAGGGTGATAGCCCTCTTGATATGTTATGTGACGTCATATTACACTTTCACCATTTAAAATACACGTAAAACTCCGTTTTTAGTATTTTTGCAAGAAAGAGACAGATAATAATCTATAAAAGCTTATAGCTTGCTTGATATTTGTCGGATTTTAATTTCGTTTTTAAATATGATTACAGTATTAACAGTATTTTCATATTCTGAAAATAAATATGAAAAAAAATTTCATGCATATTCCCTATTGTACATATATATTTAAAAATTTTTGCTTAGGTGAACTAAAATTGGCACAAGAATATGCAATTATTTTTTTACTTTTTATTGCATTTTTTGTTATAGAATATTTGATTTTTGAAGTCGGGTTTCCATTTTGTCAAAATATGGTTTATTATAATTCAAATGTCAAACATATGGAAACTATGGAGAAAGATCTTATATATATTAATTTATTTATTCTCCTAGTCCTATTTCCTACGAATTAATTATTATTATATATTATGGATACGAATATTGAATCGTTTTATGGATATTAAAAAAAGTGCGCTAGCGTACGACTAGACACAACATAATAAAAAATAGAAAATATTTGATCTAAAAATATAATTCATCAATTGGTTCAAATGCATTATGAAAAGAATTATTGAAGATAATATTGCATTAGTTCATGGAAACAGGAAGTCTTTTATTATTTCCACCTGATTGTGGTAAAATAATATATGATATTCAAATCAAATCCAACATCGTCTTCGCAACGATGATACTCTTACATATTATAACAGATGATATGGTGAAATTAGTATATTACATAAACATACAAATAGCAGTGCAGACCGTCACTAAATTAGCAACAAGTAACATCTGCTCGGAGAATAATTACAATTAGCTAATTCATACTGATGATGACTACTTTGTAGTCGAAATACTTATTTATAAAATACAAAAAATTTTGATCTAGAAAATTGGGGCAAAAATCGAAATTTATTTAGAAAAATTTATTTAAAAAAATATATTGCGCTTGATTTTTGCCTTTTTTTTTAATCGAACTATAATAATAGAGGTAATAGAGACATTTCACGAAGGAATAAATAGAAGAAAGCTGGATTTTTGCATGAATCTTCCTTTTGTGGTTCTAAACAAAATCCCAAAAGTCTCCATTGATACCTGTGCCGCAAAAATTTTACTCATGCTTAATAGTTATTAAGGATGTACGAGCACTGAAGCTTCAAAATTGAAGTTGAAGTGCATATAAATCAATTATAAAAGTTTCAGAGGGTAACGGGGGTCTTGGATTAGTTATTAAATGTTTAAGTTCGAGTTTTGATGCATTGCTCTTATGAAGAAACCCATATTTTTACACATATTTTGATAATTTTCACTTGGAATTAAATAAGACGAATAAAAAACTACTATTAAAAAAATAAAAAAATTTAAAAAAATTCCGGTATAACGGGTCTAAGAAAATGATATTTAAAAAAACAACTGAGAGTTTGGGTAAATTATATTTATGTCAGCTTAATTACCCTAAATCTCAGGTGTTTTTCTTAAATATATTTTTTGTTAGGCCCGGTATGATGGGTCTAAATTAAAATTTTAATTTACGACAAAAAATAATAAACAGTTTTGTGGACTTTTATGAATGTACTATATAAGATTTTGAAGAATTTTATAAATGGATTATACATCAGCGAACGTACATCCTTAAATTATGTAACTAAGGAAATTTCCTACAAAAAAGATTTTTTGTAAGACAAACTGTTTTCGAGAAAGTCGACTCAAAAAGTGGTAATGTGAAGTATGCACTCCTTAGCGGTGCACTCCGTAGTATCATACGGGTATATATGTAGTTAAAGGTTGAATACGGCTTTAATTTAAATATTCGAAAATTTATTTTCGTTATAGTTATTATTATTTCAACTATTTCAACGAGTCAAGGAAAATTTGAAGCTGCTGATGTCAATGTAAAACATGCTCAAAATGATGGTGATGTTCTCAGCAATTGAAGACAGCAATTTTTTTTTGTTTCTAATTGTTATAACTCGCTGGTCGATAAGCACTAAAAAATGAGTAATAAATATTTCCGTTGAAAATTGACTGTTTTACAAAATTGGTCTCTTTTAACCAGACTTCAAAAAGGAGGATGGTTCTCAATTCGTCTGTATTTTTTTTTTTTTTTAATAAGTAAGTTTAACGTAAGAACAGTACGTTCATTCTTTGTTGGGCTGTTTTTATGCAGTTGGGTTTGTTTAATTCTTTTATTTCACTTTTCACTTGTTACATAAGGTAGTTCCAGCATTGTCTTGTATAATCAGGACAAAAAACCGGTTTGCTTTTATTATAGAACAAATACATATACACATAATATATACTACCATACATATGTTTATATACAAATTAAAGTAATTTTGAAAGAAAACAAAAATTTTAAACTATTATATCTCAAAAACAAAACGGTTAAACGTGATTTTTTTTATATTTTATTTAAGAAATATTTATCTTTAGTCTTCTAGTTTTTTTTTTTAAATTATGTCGAGTATTTTTTTATTACAACAGATAATAGTTGGGTGGGCATAAAGTTTTACATGCTTGTAATGAGAGTGAATGATTACTTTGTTATTAATTATCTCGCGTTCTAAACGGTCAAAAATTCTGAAACTTTGCGATTTGAAAACGTTATTTTTAATCTGTGAAAAACAAATGAGCAAAATATGTCGAAAAGTGATCTCAAGTTTGAACTACCGTAATATGTTTTTTTCACAAGTAATTGGCTGGCTATTAGTAAATGTTAGATTTGACTTGTAAATCTTGATATATACACTGATATATACGGACTTATATGTACAGGTTTATATATTGATTTGGATTTTTAAGTCGTTATTATGTATGAGTATGAAAATTAAAAATCATACAGCCTTGAAAATATATGTTATCTAAAAGTACGCGTGTTCCATGTAATAACTTTTTTTCAAAAACAATTACGTGTACACAATATTGGTAGGTTCTATATTTATCGAAGAAAAAAAAACTATATTCACACAATATAAATAAGGAAACTGCCAAAATTCAACATCAACCAGTCAATAAATATTGCTTAGATAGATTGTGGAGGCTGCCCTGGACGGCTACACTTCGACCGTAAGGTCTCCATTGCGATGCCTAAGGATGGGAGGATGTGAGTGGAGTGGAAGGAATTTTTGTGTATAGACTAGGAATTGGTATTTGTGTTATAATGATTTTCAAAAATGTTTTTATAATAAATATTCAATTTACAATATTTGCATATAATGGGTGATTCATTCAAAGATACATTTTTGTCTATGGATTTTTTGACAGATGAAGCGTGAGTCGTGTTAACCTATCATGGTATTTTTGTTCAGTATAGTCTGACATTTCATCATGGAAAGACTTAACCCGGCACAGCGTCAGTCTTTGCGCTCTTGAAAAGCATGAAGAAAATCCACTGTTTTCGACAAAAATTTTGTTTAGTGATGAGGCACATGTCTGGCTTAATGGATATGTCAAATAACAAAATTGCGTTATTTAGTCTGAAGAGCAACCTGAAGAGATTCAAGAGCTGCCATTATATCCAGACAATACAACAGTTTGGTGTGGTTTATGGTCGTAAGAAAGAGAACATTACATCCAGAACGTAACTGTCAATGGCGACTGTTATCGTGCCATGAAAACGGACTATTTGTTTCCTGAAATTGAAGCCCATGATCTCCAGGACATTTGGTACCAACAAAACGGTGCCACTTGCAACACAGCACGTGAAACCATGCCTTTATTGCGTGAACAATATGGTGGACAGTTAATTTTGCGCTTCGGACTGGTGAGTTGGCCGCCTAGATCCTGTAACATCACACCCCTAGACTTTTTCCTTTGGCGCTGTGTAAAGTCCAAAGTCTATATGGATAAACGGCTTCCGATTAAACAACTGGAAGCCAACATTACTCGCGTTATTCGCCAAATACAACTCAAAATTCTCGGACGCGTCATCGAAAATTGGAATTGCAGAATGGACCATGTTAACCGCAGTTACGGACAACATCTGAAAGAAATAATCTTTAAAAAATAAATGTAAAGAATGGTTCTTTTGTATGATAATAAAGATAACCCGATAAATTTGTTTTTTTCAATATTATTTTTAGTTTTGAAGAAAGTACCTCCAAATGAATCACCCAATATGTGGATACATGTATATATCGTTAACACGTGGTTTCTTTTAGAGAAGATCATTTTACACACTTACAGCTATTTAGCTTTTCACGCTGTAATTTTCCGTCATTATATTCCAGTACCGTATCATATGGTGTTTATACATCATAAACCATATGCAATTGGTGATGTTATTTAATTCAAATTTTATCAATGCACTATTTTTGAACGTTGAATAATTCATGAGCTCGTGCAATCAAGGTCAAGGTTATATTGTTGATTGAATTCATTTATTTAGGGGTGTTGTTACACACGCCAGGTGTAATTATAATCTTAAATCGAATTCTAATTATTTTACTCTTTTATGTTCAATGAATGAACATATTACGATATGTATAAATAATAAATAAATTTATTCATACATACATCCTCAGTTCGAGGATGGCTATATTCGTCGAAACATGTCACATTAAAATAAAATAAAAGCGGAATTAGCAAAATAATTAAGAAATTTTTCTTTAAAATCTCATACATAATACTATTTTTTTTTTAAATTACCAAGTTTTATTCCTACTTACTTGCGAATCGTGGAACTTCCATATTAATTTTAGCATCCGCATCCGATTCCGCAATAATCAATGCTTTTTACGAAGCTTTTGCGGATGTTGCTTGTTTTGTTTAAAATTTCCGATTGTAAATAAATCACAACCTGTTTAGACGTGTTATCATATGGATGTTGTATTATTTATTTCAATAATTTACATTATTGTTTGAATGTTTCGCCTTCAATAATCTAATTGACCAGTGAATCAACAAAGCCACCACCGGCGCAAAGTGTGATTTAGTCTTATTTTAAACTAGATGAGCGAGATAAATCTCAGTGTAAAATATGCAATAAGAAATACTCTCGCAAGGGCCGCACAACCAGGTCTTTGAGGAATCATCTAAAATCGATGCACCCGGAGCAGTTTAGCCTGTTTAGCATGGAATGAATCAATGAACCTATGCGAACAGGATGGAGACTGAAAAAGCAGCGATATTGCTCTTTATTAAATATAAGGCTTCAAGTTTTAAATTTTCATACTAAAAATTTGATTATAATATAAAAATTATTAAAAACTATTACCTTTTTTTAAATAAACCTATTATCTTTTTCCTTTATTCATGTACCTAGATTAAAAGTATCTCTTTAAGAAAAAACTTGACATATAAATCCGCGTCCGCGGATGTGAGCCTTAGGAAAACCACATCCGTGAATGTCAAAAATTTCGCTTCCGTAACATCCCTGGTAATTAGCCTCTTGACTTGAAGAGTTTTCTCACTTCCCTAGTTATCGCTTATTCAAGTTCAACTACATTATATTCTACCTAAAAAATAGTTTGCATATATATATATAGAGGGAAAAATTTATATAGGCCAATTTACCGTATTTATTATACAATAAGATCGTATTTATTATATCCAGCGCGCGCACGAAATTAAATTTAAGTGAAGTAGGCAGGTATGTGTTTGTGTTGATGTAATATTTACCTAAAAATATCGAACGTTATCATCAAAAAGACCTTGTTATATAACAATAAATATTATTTTCTTTTAACGAGTAGGTATAAACAAAAATATGGACAAACACTCTTAACTTGACTGAAGTTTTTATACCCGCGGTATATGTAAATGTACGGGTATATTAAGATTAGTCCCGACTTTGTAACGCTTGAAAATATTGATCGCAAATATAAATGTTTGGAATGGGTGTTCATAAAATGGTCTAATGCATCGATTTCCGCAAAGTTATCTGTCCGTAAACACGATAACTCAATACCGTAAAAGGATGACGAACTGAAAGTTTGTGTGTGTGTGTATGTGGGTTCTAGAGCTGAAAAATCAAGATCAAGTTCGTGAATGGGCAAAATCGGACCATGTTTGGGAAAAATGGGCATAACTACCCATCCTTGAAACCGTAAGAGATAGAACAAAAATGTAAAGATAAACAATGTTCCTTTTATTAAAATAATCACCATTGGTTATAATCTTTTTAATATAAATTCAGGATATACCGGGTAATCAAGCAATTAACTCACGGAGTTGTTATTTTCACTTGTTTTTTACGACGCAAACAAGCGTCGAATAGTTAATAGTAGGTATATATTTTAGCTCCACTTTCGAAAGCGGTCGAAAAGTAGAAAATAATTTTTTACGTAGGTGTTCATAAATATAGTTGCCCAAATATAGGTAAATATAGGTAAACATGTTAACTCAAAAAAGATAAACTTTTGTGTGCATATGTTTTAAAGTCAACGAGTGAATTCAATTTGAGCCAAATCCGAAATCCCCCTGAAATCGTAAGAGCCAGAACAAAAGTTTATAAAGAAACTGTAATTGTTCCTTTTAAAAATGAACAATTTTTGTTTGAAAACTAAATAGTTTGGCTACAATTGCAGCTCGAAAATCTCAAATTATTCTTGATTGTAAAAATCATGTTTATTTATTACTTTGTAGTTTTATACATTTGTGCGAAGTTAAATGAACAGTTAACGCATTGATAGTGAACTCAGTATATACCGGATTATTATATACCGGATATTTATGTACTGTCCAAAAATATAAAATAGATAAAATGGTCCCGTAACTTATGATGGACGATTATGAATCACTGTTCTAAATGTATAGTGTTTGTTATCCTTTATTAACATTGATATTAAAATTATATAATTTGAATAAAGAGAAGGATATAAACTATATTGATAATAATAATAATAATAATATTTTTATGTAATAATAATTAAAAATTATTCGAGTTACAGTTTTTATGACTCTATTGTGTATATTTATATGTCACCGTCAGAGATGTTATCGGTTATTCTATAGAATGTCTAAAAATATTTATTTAAAATTTAGTAAATAACAATTAAAAATTTTAAAACAAATTCTGGGTATAAGAAATCTGGTAACACAATGATTGCTTGTTCAAAATAGAATTATACTGAAACTTTGTCAACATTATCAGAGAAGGCTAAGGGTACACAATTACACATATGGATTTTGATTGTACAATATTTGGCTGTACCATTAAATTCTTAAGGTTTGTTTAGAGGTGGGCATGGACGACTCTTCGGAGCCACTGGGCTCTCCATAAGCTGTGTGAGAATAAGTAAGAAAGGTATGTTTTGAAGTAAGACGGAACGATGTTTCAATGCAGGTTGCCTACCAATTATTGCCCAATATTTTATTCAATCAATTTAGGAATAGTTGGGAATATTTTCAATTCCCGTAACTGCAAGGCTTTTCATGCATAAAGCCTGCTGATGTACGATACAATGAAATGATAAAAGATTTTTTAATTCAGAGATTTTTTTTTTAAAGTGCAATTAAACCGTTATTACAGCCCGTTATATTACTTGCACCATCCGCGGCAAGTGAAACGAATTTTTCTAAAGGTAACGATTTTATTCGTGTAAGTACTCCGTCATAGAAATTTTCGGCGGTCGTTTCGCGATGCAGGGAAATCATCGCAAAGAGTCCTTCTTTAACAAATAAATCATCGTAAACCATACGAATGTAAATTAACATCATTGGCATGTTTATTGTATCCAGCGTCATAAAATTCCAATGACATCATAATATACCCCCTACGAAGAAAAAATAATTAAATCAGGTAAATAATTGTTTATCAGTTCTCCGATATGAATAATTTGATGGTTTAGAATCTAAACCATCCAAAAAATTTACAAGCGGTTTACAATTGTCAAGCGGTAAACTTAAAAGATCAAAAGATTTGTATTTTATAATTTATATAACATTTATATTTTATTCATACACAAATATATTAAAAAGGTACATTTTATGCCCCAAATTACCAGCCCAAAATTCCAGAGTATGTATTCAATGTATTGTATACTTTGTATAATAGTGACCATAAAAAAGAGTTGGTATTATTATATTTTTTTCAGAAAATGTTTTAATTAAAAAAAGAAAATAATAATAAATGGTAGGTACCCTGTATTTACTCTACCTCTCTTCCTACCTCTCACTCAGAGCTTGTGAAGTCAAACCCTGCCCACCTATGGTTTAGACTACGGCACTAGACACCGTACACTCAGTGTATACATCGAGTGTCTATGTGTGCACACGAGTGTCTCTAGTTGTGACATTTATTGTAACACTATAATTAGTGTCGTAGCAGCGATTGTGTAAACACATTGTGTCTGAGTGTTCAAGTGTCTGTTCAGGTTTTCAAACAGTTCGACATTTTTTCACTTCATACATTCGACACTTCATACATTCAATATACATATTATATAGTAATAAATATAGCGTTTACGTCGTTGTTTAATTACAATATAAGCAGCAATAAGTTATTTTGTGTGTGAACAGCTCGGACACTAGTTCCGTACATTTGTGTCTGGCTAGTGTCCAGACACCAAAAATCTGTTTAAGTGTGAACTGTAGTCTAAACGAAGCATTATACTGGTTTACAGAGGACCATGGAGTTTAAAACACGGTAAAAACTCCACACGGTACGATCGGCCGTTTATCGCCGTTTATCAACGGTATGTTCAACGGTCTGTTGATAGATCAATTGTCTAAACATTTAATAAATTTTCTCAATTTCTTACTGGCAGTTACAATTAAACGTAAAAATTTTCTGTATATGTAAATTTTATTCAAAAATTTTTCAATTTATATAAGAAAATTATGAAGATATGACCTTGCACTTATTATTAAATATGGTGGAGACTTACTGCTCGACTGATAAAAATTATAATTGCTTATGTGGTGAGTGGAGTACACTTTTATATATACATACAATCATTTCCGTTAAATCCTGACGCAGATAACTGCGAGAATATTTATTATTAAGATCATAAAATCACAAACGAGTAATTGAATGTAACCATACCTTAATGGTTTATTGCACCGTGGTCATAAAATCTCCTTCGATAACCTTTTTTAAATTTAAATATGTACCAACGCCTTTTATGGCCATGATAATAAAAATTCTGGCCACCATATTCGGCATATTCGCCAGGATTTCAGAGAAATGATTGTACATATATGTAGATACTATAATTGATTATTATTATTTTATTAATTTTTCTCTAGTTTATAATCAATTATATTATATCAATTAAAACTAAATTATAAAAAAACATTTAATTTAATTAATTTTCTTTCAATATTTTAACAATGTATATAAAAATCTTTGAATTTTTTCCGTGAATTATTGTATCGTTGTGGGCACAATGGGCATGCCCATAACCCTAATAGACTTGTGGCGTCACGCATTCACGGTCTATTGAGGTCGATAGGCTGATGATGTTACATCCAATGCCTTAATAAAATTTAAAAAATAAAAACAATAAATCGTGCGTGATTCGGAACGCAGCGAAGTACTTAGTCATCATAGACGATATACTGACACGTTATGTCACATTTTTGACAACATATTATCTGTTTCTTTTTGGCACATGAATACAGGTATTGGAAAAAAAAGATGACTTCTCGCTGGGTGCGCATAGTCATCTACTAATTTAATAGTACATAGTCGTTTACTAATTTAAAAGTAAGCGTGTGTTGTATGCAGATATACATTGCCGCCAAAATTTCCGAGCCACCATCCTTTTTGGTGGCGTGGCGTGGCGTTGACGTTAGTAGTTTGTACTGTTTGTAAAGATAGGTAACCTAACTTGAACTGAAACTTGGCCGATTTTCGGGTGGCTGTGACCACAGTCTTTTTTGAAGGGCTGGATCCGCGCCTGTCAGTCACAAATCAAATTTCAAAACAAAAAACCGGTAAATATAGTAATTTGAATTAAAAATATTAAGATTCTAATACGTAAAATAAAGGCTTCATCTTGCTGAGCATCAGCGGCAGTCATCATATTGGAGTTTTTTCCGACTATTGCGAAAGTTGTTTCCTTTCTTGAATGTTGAACTTACAACGTACCAGAGACGCCAGAAGTCAAGCTAAAATTTAAAAATCTAATATTTGATTTGTGTCTTATTTATTCGTATTTTGGAAAAAATGTTTCGAATAAAAGTTGATAGTATAGTTATAATTAACAATAGGCACAAATCAATTTAAAAATTTTTAAATTTTAGCTTGACTTTTGGTGTTGACTGTACATACCTATGGGAAGTGAAGTTCTTAGCGAGTTTTTTTTAGCATAGTATCTTATACGTTCTAATCAAGGATCCCAAAAATATAATATTTGCTTATCTATCATAGAGATATTTAGATAAAAATTGGATAAAAAGAATAAAAATTCAAAAATTGACCCAACTCCTGGATTAATTATTTGTATATTAGAGGATTTATTAATTTAATTTCGTTGAATCTTATTGGACCATCCATTCCGTTCTGCTATTTTTACTAACCCGGTCTAGTTATGGTACCATCTAGTTTCCTTGGAGTATGTCCTATTTACTACCACCTTTTTCTTATTTCCAAGTGGTTCGGAAGGTGTTTGGTGACCCTCCATACGTCTTCATTTGTGATTATCTTAGGCCACCATATAACTAATACTCGCTCCGCCCCAGAGCTTGACCTCCGGGGCGGCTTTCTGACATGTCTCCGCGTCCTATAAAGAAAAAATATCCTGCTTACTGTAAATTTGGTAAAGTTATGAACACAAGAAATCAATAAACCAAGAGGCATTAAAGGAGGAGCTCAAGGATGAGTTCTAGGTAGGGAAAGGGAGGGAAGTCCATGTGAAGTTCAAGAGTGAGTGTGTCTAGAGGGAAGGAGAGCTCAGAGGAGTCAAGAGGGGTCAAAGGAATCAAGGCGGTGTCAAACAGAATGACAAAGGGTCGGCAAGGGGGTCATAGGAGGGATCAATGGGATAAAGGTCAAAGGCCTTCTTGTGGTGAAGGTGGGGGTTTAGGGAGGTCTAGTCGTAACGTACTTTCGTATGGGAAATAGTACAATTTAGGCTTCTGCTCATGAATAAATCTCAAAAAAACTACTGCGCATAGAAGGACCTCATATTACACTACTTCGTACGGGTTTACCATATTTCTCACTAGATGGACATTATTTTACGCAGGGGTTGATCTTAGTCATCATTATATTTTAGTGCTGCGTAGATTGAACCCACACGATTACTACGCATAGATGTACCATATTTTATACTATTGCGAATAGGTTGAACCCATATAACAATACTGCACGTAGATTGATTTTATATTACCTACACTACTGCGCACAGATGGATCTCAAATTACACTTCTATCGTTTAATCTATTTTCGAACGTCTCCGCATGGGTTAACCTCGTATATCACAACTCAGGACCGATTTGACGTTGGAAAGGTATTGAATTATATTAAAGGAATATAAAAATTAAAAATTACCCAATAAGTTTATAATGCGTGAATCCAGTTATAACATTCATACAAATAATAATATCTTAGGTAACTACTATTTGTCCTGATTATAAAACATTTTCAGAAAATTAAAAGTAAAAATCACATGAAAATAGATGTTTTATATTATTTAAGTAAATAAATACTTTTAATTGTAGGTTAATTGAATTCATTGTTATACATTTTATTATATTGTTATAATTTAGATAATAATTGTAAGTAAAATTTAATTATATTACATGCACACATAGGCAGACAGACAGATCGACTTCAAGTAATTATAGCACACGGTTCTCATAAAAAAAAATTAATTCTATTTCTTTTTCTTTTTTTATATAAATATTATTCATACATAAATTTTAAAATTTTCACTTAATTTAAATTAATTAATGTAGTATTTTAAATGAATTATAATAATACATATTTAAATTTAAAAAAAAAAAAAAACAACAACAACAACTGTGTAATCGAATTACATAATACTTTTTATATTTATACTCACTCACAAGTCAGTCAGTAAGTCATAACAATATGTGAATTTAAAGTACAATAAAATATAAATTATTTAGTATAGTGGGGGGGGGGGTTAATAACAGTACTGTGTATATGGAATAAATAAGTACATATAATAAAATTTAGACTTAAAAAAAAAAAAAATGCTTTTATTGGAATATGAACTAAAAAATGCAGAATAATTATAAAATAGAAATAGAATAAAGAGATTGACAAAAAAAAAACTTAATTTAAACAAAAGCATGGGGTGCTCTCTACTTATTCTTGTAAAAGTAGAGCCATTATGAAGACGTAAGTAGAGTGCACGCTATGGTTTTGTTTACATTAAAGTTAATTTTGTTGTCAATTTCTTTACTCTATTTCTATTTTAAATTATTTTGCATTTTTCATTTTACATTTCATTTTACAATTAAAGCACTTTTTTAGTTTTTTTAAACTCTTTTTTGTTTTTTTAGTCTTAAAACAAAATTTGCTTTTGTGTTATAGTTTCATTCTTCATTATTATTCCCATAGTGAGTGATGGAATGAATCCAATTCTTACCAAAGAAAATATATATCGAATATAGCACAGGAAATTTATATCAAATAACTATTTTTTTCTAAATTTTAACAATAGGAAATGCCATTTTTATACCCGGTATGTGTAAATATACTAGAGTATATTAAGTTTAATCCCATCTTTGTAATGCTTAAAATAGCTTGGCATAGGTGTTCATAAATAGGCCTAATTTGGCTATTTCCGGATGCCTGTCTGTCTGTTCGTCTGTCCGTCTATCCATCTGTCCATCTAACCGTCTGTCTGTCTATCTGTGAGCACGATAACTATAAAATGAAAATATCTACGAGCTGAAATTGTTGTGTGTTCTTGAGCTAAAAAGTAAGGTCAGGTTCGTGAATGAGCAAAATCGGACCAAGTATGGCAAAATGGGAAAATTTTGAAACCGTGAGAGATAGTTAAAAAATTTATGGTCTCAAAATGTTCCTTTTTTAAAAATAAACAACTTTTGTTATCAACTTTTCTACATTAATTCATTTCTACATTAACAACACAGTTAGTTGCTATTTTCACTTGTTTTATTAAAATTTTGTTGATGACATTTCAATAGAAACCACAATATATATAACCGTTACACTATAAATCGTTATATATAAGTTAGTGTCACCGGTTCTTAATATGTCTGCAAAATTTCAGCTTGTTCACACGTCCGAAAGTTGGTGAAAACTCCATTACAAATTCCATGCTTGTTAAAAAAAAATTCTTAAAAAGCAAATTTTAGCCAATATGACCTAAAATGAGCTAAATAAGATTACTGATAGACTAGAAAACATGTGCCATTTTTTCGACTTCCATTTCGCCTTCTCAGAAAATTATGACCAAGATATCATTCGATTCGTAATTACATCTAGAAAGTTTTTGAAAAAGTTGAACCTTGCATAAAAAAATTGCAATAGTTATAAACAATTCAGTAAAAAAAAAGTAGGTTTCGTTTTTTGCAAATATCTCAAAAAATATTGTAGATATCGGAAATCGAAAAAAAGATTCTTAAAAAGTAGGAAATTTCCTCTCTCAAAAAGTCTCACCTCTTGGAACTGTACCTCTAATATTTATAATTTTAATTGAGAGATGAAAATAGGTCTTAAAAACGAGTGATTCTGGTCAAACAATAATCCGTCGGCAAAAAATGTTTACCTCAATTTTTCCATTAATTATGCTTTTGTTAATTTAAAAAATTTTTCCAATCTGGAAAGCCCCGATAATTTTTAATTTTAAATGCTTGGAACTTTTTTTACTTATGGGAGCTATTCATTATAGGATTTAAAATATATATGAATGTATATATAAAGGTATATATATATATATATATATATATATATATATATATATATATATATATATATATATATATATATATATATATATATATATATATATATAATTATATATATATATATATATATAAATTATCTTTTCACGCTAAAAGAATATCAACTAATTTATAACCAAAAATTTTTTGGTGTTAAATAATTTTATAATTAAAAATTTTATACAATTACATAATAACCTCGATATTTACTAGCTAAAAAATTTACTTGAAGTGTTTTTTTTTTGTACAAAAATATTAAATATAAAATTAAATTTAAATAAATTTTATTGTTTCTATCTTTGTCATTCATATTAATATATGGATATTAATATATTCATAAGTCAAGCATCCTGCATCTTTGTCTAATATATATAGTTTTTTTTTGATTAAAAGTTATTATATAATACTTACAATTTATTAATTTACCTGTGTAGCTAACTATTAATTTTTTTTTTAAAACAAAAAAGTGAATGGTTTTTATATATTCAATGAATTTAATGAATATTTCATTTTTTGCTATTTTATAATGCGTAAGTACACTTGATTTTGACAAATAATGAACTAACTAACGTAAAATGCTTTCAGATAGAAATCATCAGTAGCAGCTCTTCGCACACAGGCTACATTTTCTACGGGGCGCAAACATATGAATCTCCTCATTAAGCTAATTGACATAATTTGCACCTTTTGTTTTTTTATTATATCATAAAATTGACATCTATTGATCTATATCGAAAATAATAATAATGGGGTTTAACCTCCGTTTTTGAGACACATCGGTCTATAACAGAGGATACCCACATCATTATTTTTCAACCTTTATTAAGTTTCACTTTACATTTTTTTTTGATGTGAGTGGAGGATCAGGAATTCGTATGCAGACAAGGAATTGGTAGGTGTGCGGCTGCAGCCGACTTTGATAGGAACTATGCAGATATTCATCTGGAGTTCGTGAAGGGAAACTGCAGAAAACCTTCACAAGCATATCCGGTTATTTCTTTCTTGTCCATACGCCGATAGTTTAGTCAATCAACCGCCCCATTAATTTTTTTTAAACTGCCGGTGTCGGGATTTGAACCCATAACCTCCCAGTTCACTTGTAACGCACAGCGCACTTGCCTCATAATCGATAGAATCTGATATATTAGATACTTTAGACAAATAAAAGCTGTATTTTCGATACATCTTCATTTTATCTATATTTTCCAAAAAAATCTCAGATTTAAATCAGAGCGGATTTCGCCTGTATTTAAGCATGACAAGTGCAATTTTTGTAGGTAGTAGTAGTAGTTCTAGACCTTTTTAAGCAATCTCTGCGAAAACCATCCCCTCTACCTCTTCTATCCTCTACCGCATCTGGTTTGTTTTCCCTGTGTTCGATGTCGAATCTACCCGCCATCTTTGCGAATGGCAGATAGAGCTCGACTTTTGTTGTTATACTTCAGATTTAGATTTACACATTTCGTTTGAGTCGAACGCTATATACCATATTCAGGCTCTAAAAGGACATTCTGCCAGAAGATTGAAGCAAGCGTGGATCTAGGAGGAGGGTCGTGGGGACTTGACCCCAAAAAAAATAAACTAAATACAATTTTTTTAAGCATAATTTTCCTTCTGTCTCAAATCTTACATTAAGATGAAAGAATGGCGTGAATGAAAACCAGGATGGTAAGTAGTTGATTACTTCTGAAAAACTTATATCCAAACATTAAGGTCATGTTGCGAATACTCGCTACGCTTCTTGTAAGTGCAGAAACAGCGGAACGATCATTTTCCTCTTTACGACGTCTTAAAACATGGCTACGTGCTAACATGAGAGAAGAGTGACTTACGAGTCTTGAGTTACTTTATTATCCATCAAGATATTGCCGATGATGTCGATGACATTATCACATCAGTTGCAAAAACAAAAATAGAATATGAGAATTTGTCATTTAACATTGAATAAAGTTTATAATATATATTTTTTCTTCTCTAAGGTATACCGTCTGTTTTGGAAAGCTTTCTAATAGAGAATCAATGTTAAATATTATTTACTATAATAATTACACAATGCTTCACAAAGAAATAAAAATAGTGAGGGTACTCTGTAGTCAGTATTGTATGTGTGCATACGTAATGAATAATAATATTACAAATCCCCACTCTTAAATGGCATCAAACAAACATCAATTTACATCATATCACAAGCAGTCAGATATTTGTAAGTATATGTATGTATGTATGGTTTTATAGTAAATATTTTTTTTATTTATTTAACATTGATTCCCTATTAGAAATACTTTTGAAAACAGACTGTATAATATTGTTTTATTTAACCCTGCAACTATTTTTCAATTTTCGTGGAAAATTCGATTTCTCTTCTAATTTTGTATATGTACAATGTTAAGTCTTCGAGAAACTTAGATCTTTGACCACCCCTCCAAACTTAAACTCTAGATCCGCGACTGAATGGTAGGGCGTATCATCCGCCCGTCATAGTCCGGACAGATAGCACTGTGTCATCTAACATCATGAGAGATATATGCTTCTAGAGACTGCAATGACCAGTAAGCAACCCAACCAGAAGATTTATCTCTCTCCGGTTTTTGCCAATAATCCACGTTGACCGCGTGGAATTGTACTCAGCTATCATTTGTATGTATTTGTATTTTACAAAATGATTTCATTTAGAGATAGGTTCATATTTTTTGAACACGAACCAGTATGATTAATTTTGCTACCATATTAGACGTATTTCATATTACTTCTTCTCTTGAGTAGGACATTTAATTATCTTCAATATTTTTATAACAAAATTATAATATGATTGATAGATTGGAAGTTTTAATTTTTTTGAGATGACATTAACATAATATATGAAGGTAGTTCTTCTCTCGTAGTGTACGCGCTACTAAATCGTAATTTACTTTCATAATTAGATACCTTTGAAAATTCGAAACATTTATTGAAGGTGCTTTCAAATTCTGTACATTAATTATATTTGGACCTCTATAGTTGTCATACTACAATTTTATAATTGACAAATTGCGGCAGTTTGTCAATTAAAATTAATGGTTTTCGGCAGTTTCCCTTCACGAACTCCAAATGAATATCGGCATAGTTCCTAACAAAGTCGGTTGCAACCGCACAACCAACCAATTCCTAGCCTGCAAACAAATAGCTAGCCTTATCCTCTACTCATATCATTGAAATGTATCGTTAAATATAATTAATAAAGGTAACAATAATGTTGTGGGTGGTCTCTGTTACAGACCATGGAGTCTCCGAAACGGAGGTAAAATTCCATTACTATTATTATTATTAATTGACAAATTGATAATAAATTGAAATATTAAAAAATTAAAAAATTAACTGTCAAAAAAATCTAAAATTGATTTTTATTAGAAAACGAATAGTCTAGTCAAAAAGTGCCATCTGGTCGAATTCGGGTCTGAATTCACCTCAAATTATAAACAAGGTGTCATTCGATTTGTAATGACATCTAAAATGTTTTCGAAAAAATGCCATTATTTATAATGCTATTATTTTTTATATTCAAATCCCCTTTAAATATTAATATTTAAAAAAAAAAAACCACAGTAGTAAATATTAAATTTTTTTTTAACTCTGACCGTTTCAAAGAGGCATATTTTTCCCAATGGCGAGGTCATCATGGTCCGATTTTACCCATTCACAAACCTGTAGGTACTATTTAGTTCTAGAACACACTCACTCAACAAATTTCTTTTGTTTTGAATCATCGTGTCCACGGCCGGTCGGACGGATCGGACGGACATGTGGAAATGAACTAATTAGGGCTTTTTATGAACAACAAACATTTTTTCTACGATCAGTATTTTCAAACGGTCCAAAGTCGGAACTTAACTAAATATACCCTTGTTTATATCTTTGTTTATACCCTTGTTTATATATCGGGTATAAAATAGACTACTGGCATCTGGTAAAAATCTTTGATTGCATATATTTCTTGCTTAAAAATCGGTCAAAAAATTATATTTTCTATTAAATTAAATAAAGGATGCCCAACTTAACATCATATATCTCTCATTTTATCACATTCTTACGAAAAAGGATTACGAGTGAACTACCTTAAATAAAATAATAATTATTCATAAATTAATTATATAAATATTTATGTAAATTTTAATTTGTATTTAAAACAATGATTATATAAATATTATACAATTATTATCTTAATAAAAAAATGTTCATAGATTTTGAATAATTATTGATTTTTTGATAACGACTTACCTAATTGATTATTTAATATTGAAAGATAATTGTCCAATTGCCAAAATTTAGGAATTGAAATGAATTTAGGAAATGAATATAATTTTTAATACAACCACTGTAATCGAGCTACTCAGGCTGTGCCCAAACTAGTCCCGAGGCGGGGACTCGTTTAGATAACAATTGTTTTAGTTATTTTTATTTCAATTTTAAACCATACTTAATATACAGATGCGGAATTTAATAAGGATGGACATTGGATAAGCACTGGAGCTTCTAAAAGATTAAGGCTTGATTTTTTGTTTACATGTAGTTTAAGTGCATTTAAGTCAATTATAAAAGTTACGGGGTCTTGAATTTATTATTTAATGTTAAAGTTCGAGTTTTAATGCATTGCTCTTGTGGAGAAACCCGTGAGCGTCGACATATTTTGATAATTTTCACTTGGAATAGAATAAGACGAATAAAAAAAAAACTACGCAATAGAAAATAGAAATATTAATAAAGAGATTTATCAAATAAAATTCGGTTAAAACGGGCCTAAAAAAAAGATATTTAAGAAAAAAACTGAGATTTCAGGTAAATTTTATTTCTGTCGGCGGCAGCTTAATTACCCGAAATCTCAAGATTTTTTAGGCCCGGTATGAAGGGTCTAATTAAAATTTTAATTTTAACTTACGACAAAAAATAATAAACTTTATTGTGAACTTTTATAAGTACTATATATAAGAGGGTAATTAAGCTACCGCCGACAGAAATAAAATTGACCCGAAATCTCAGTTGTTTTCTTAGATATCTTTTTTTTATGCCCGGCATACCCGAATTTTATTTGATCAATCTCTTTATTAATATTTCTATTTTCTATTGCGTAGTTTTTCTTTTTATTCGTCGTATTTTAATCCTTAACTTCATTAAGTGAAAATTATCAAAATATGTCAAAATATGTGTAAAAATATGGGTTTCTCCATAAGAGCAATGCATTAAAAATCGAACTTTAACATTAAATAATTAATTCAAGACCCCCGTAACACCAGCCCCCCCTGAAACTTTTATAATTGATTTATATGCGTTTCAACTACATGTCAAGAAAAAATTAAGACTTAATATTTTTGAAGCTTCAGTGCTCGTACATCCTTAAATTATTTATTTTTGATTGAAATGCATAGAATGGTTTTTGTTTATATTAAAAAAATAATAGAGTATTCGCAAATTTGGAATATCGGTTAAAAAATTTGGGTTTAAAAAAACTTAAATTAAGGGCACTACGACACTTAATTAACAATTCCTGAGAAAAATCAGTTTCTAAATTAACTACTCTAAAGAAAAACGCACTAATTTTCTCGTGTTTGGCTAACATACATTGAATTTCCATAGAACTACGTGGAATGATGAATAAAAAACACAGATGGAAAATATCAGTGTAAGCATAATGCTATCTTTATTTATGACTTGTATATTATGTTTGAATAAAGAAAAGAGATGTAAACGATATACACAAGAGTTTATTATTATGTTAATGAATGTAACTACGTATTCGCTTGAAAATTTTCCTCGCTTTTCTTTTCCACGAGCTTAATGTCAGTCGTTTTTTTTTCGAAATATATCAACGTTAGGATGCAAATGTGTGAAAGATTTCCATCTCAAATCCAGATTATCCAATTTGACCACCTGATACAATTATTTTAAGGTTGTGGAAAACAATAGTGAAAAATTATTCTGTAAATAATCGAATTGCGTTGGCAAGAAAACTGGATAGGTAAGTCATCCACATATCACATCCACGTTATATCACATGGAAGAATAGAGGTGTGAGAAAATGTGAATAGGGAGGGGGGCAGAGGCTGATCCCAGATGTTCTCCAAGTGTGACATCACAATGTAAAAACTTCCAGTTTCAAGTTGTTACATACTTCATTGTAACATACTTTTTGTGGAGGGGTGGTCGTATATGAGTGACTAATTGTGATGCAGGGGAAGAAAGGCCTAAATAAATGTTTGGGGAGCTTCTTTTGAGACAACAATTGAAACACCGAATAATTGAAATACGGATTTCTCGAAAACTGTTAAAAATTTGTATACAAGCAATGTTTTTTTCTCGAATTTTCGCCCTGATTTTCCACCATCTTATATAGATAGATTGTAGAGGCTACCCTGGACGGGCTACACTTCGACCGTACGGTCCATTGTGATGCCTAAAGATGTGAGTGGAGTGGAAGGAATTTTTATGAATAGACTAGGAATCGGTAGGATATGGAGTTCGTAAAGAAAACTGCAGAAAACCTTCTCAAGCACTGCGGATTACTTCGTTCTTATCCATACGCCGACAGTTTAGTCAATTAACCGCCCTTTTTTCCCCTTAATAATTGACAAACTGGCGATGTCGGGATTCGGTACTGCGCAGACATAACGCCTTACATCGCTCGGCCACTTGGACTGGTTCAGTATCTTAAGGTGGTTTCATCACTTTAATTCGAAAATATTTGGTTCTTTATGACTATTACCTTCGAGATAAACGATCGATGGATAGATTTTTATTAATTAATATTAGAAACGATCATGAAAAATCCAAAATTTTCCGTGAATCTGTGACAGTTTCTTTCCGAATTCGATTTTAAAAGTTTATTATCATAATTATAAAACAAAAATAAACTAAAAACGTAAAATATTTACTTAGTTATCAAGACACGTGTATAACCCACAATAAAAAAAAGTGAAAGTTAAAATATATAGTTTTTAGGTAGGTTGATTCTGTATATATACACTAGCGACTAGCTAGCTATCACTGCGTACACCACAACAGCCTTCATATATATAATATAAGATCTATTTTGTGTTATTTAATAGTGACGAGTCTCTAGATCGTTTGTATGAAACGCGTACGTCCGTCCGATAAGTTATAGCCGCAACATTGAAATCTACAGCAACAGTTCTACTTGATAGTTCTACTTGATAGTTCAATCCATAGACACTAAACAAGGATCCTTGATAATTCACTCCATGTAAACAAATAATTGCAAGTGGGGTTCCTTCGGCACCGGAAACAGAACAGAGAGTATAAGGCGCGAGTTTTAATTGAAAAACATTACGCATTTATAGTATTATAAAAATTATTTCCAGCCAAAGTATTTTTCCAATAAAATATTTTTTTTAATAAATGATAAGTAATTTCAATGTTTCAATAAGGAATTAGTTGAAGTTGAAGTGATATTTAAAATTCGCAAAATATTTACATAAAAATATAAAAAAAAACATCAAATAATTAAATAGTAACCTGTAATGTTTGAATTGTAAAAATGAAAATAAATTATTGAATCAGATATTAAATTAAACTTTTATTTATTAATAATATTGCTGAAAATTAATATTTAATATAATGTCATACAGTTTAATTAATTTTGGAATATTTATACTCGCTTTTGGTACTTTATAAAGTCCTGGTTTTTAAACCCAATTGATCCCCGTTGGTTATTGTCACAAGCACTACCACTTTTACAATTGTCTACTGCACATACTCTTCCCATTTTAAATGTTTTTTAAACAGTTTTTTATTTAATAAATTTTTTAAACAAATTTCATATTTCAAAATAATCACTTCGAAGTAAAACTAGTTACTTTTGGCTACTTCATTTCTATTTATTATACTATGTATCTCTCATACTCGTGGGAGATCTGCTATGCGAAGATGTAAACTAAACGTACGGTATTTCACTTCGGACCGGATGAGTTCCTATCAACAACTAGCGTCCTTAGCGGCATAGAAAGTAAATATAACTTCTACCATTTCGTTGCCATATTTTGTCAATTTTCCCGTTTGAGTTAGATCTCCTTTATATAGTCTCCATGGTTCAATCGACGTCTGAGCATTCGATTTAAGCAGAAGAAGTGTAGATGAATAATAATTTGTTATCTTTATTTAAGACTAGAACATAACATGTGTTTCGTTAAACACCGTGATCACTGAGAAAATATACCGCAACAAAAACTCGGAATGCACCCAAGAGCGGTTTGTCTCTCGATGCATTCAACCTGAACAGGATACAACTTTGCCGGATTCATCACCGGATATTGCACACAATAGGACTCCATAATGGATCCATTATATGCAGACTGTGCGTCGAGAAGGAAGAAACATCCAGCCACATCATCTTTAAATATCTCGATTACTGCAGGTACAAGATGTTTGGTGCATCTCACCCCGAATATATAAACGTTCAGGGAAACCTGATAAGCAAACTTCTGGCCATTGCGAAGAAATGAGAGAAGCGAATCTCATTAGACTAAAGTAGAAGCGAGAGCACAATAGGCCGTAAGGGCCAAGTGCAATACTTTGCATACCCAACTATCTATCTACGAAAAGACTGTCTCATAATCATTTCATTTTATCTTCTTCATCGTTTAAAAAGAGAGTTTTTGTAGAATATGTACAAAATAGTACAGAATTATATATACAAATTGTACGTTCAACACTGTATCTTCAACCGAAATTTAAGCAATACTGTACTGAAATACTGTCACTTAAGGACATACCCCCCCCCCCATTTCTCTCCCTTTAAATGTGAATTTCCTGAAATCCTTTCTTAGCTAACGTTTACTCTCTATAAATTACCTTCCTCCCAAATTTCAGCTTCAAGAAGACAATTTCTTCATATTATCTTTACAACCCCATTCCATCCCCTTTTAGGTGTAGGTTCAAAAAATCAAATATGCAAACTTTAATTATTTGTTATAAACAATATTTCTGCAAAGTTCGAACGCCATAATAAGTTTTATACAAAATTTCCCCCCCCCCCCCACTCCATCTTTTTTTAGGGGTAGTGTTATTTTTTTATAAAAACCTTCCTCTATACGAATACAGCGTTGTGTAAAAATTTCAAAACGATCGGTAAAAAACTTTAGGCGATTATGAACAAACGAACATTAAATTTACATATAGATTCAAAATGACGATTTGTAAAATCCCAGCATATTTTCCCTAATTTAGCAGGATTTGACTGTTAAAACTTGTTGGACATCTGCATTGAGTATGCGCCTAATAGTAGTGCTACTAAAAAGACTTTAAACTCTATCTACACATCACAAAATCTAAACACTCTTAAAACAACTTAAAATATTTTAAAGAACTTACGCGAAGAATATTTCAGCGACTTGTATTATACTAAATTTCTATTGATTTGACCATTACCTACACGAACAATTCACGTTCAGAGAATACATGCAATATAGAGAATACCAACAATATAGATCTTCTACATAATCTAGTTAAGGTTGTTGTGAAACTGGAAGGGATAAGTAAGGGTGGGGAATTTATCCTATACTAAATGCATTGATATCTCATCCATTGCCAACTCTAAATAAGTAAAAATTTTGCAATTAAATCGATTCAAATAATTTAATGTTTGTAAAAAAAATATTAATTTGTAAACAAAAATATTGTTTAAAAATTAAATCCTAAATTTTATTTTTTCAAACAGTTTTAATAATTAAAAATATGTTTTTATGTATTTCAAAAAAGTTGCATGGTGATAAAACTAGATGAAACTAAATAATACTAGATAAAAATAAATATAACTAAAAATAAAACTAGATAAATTAAATTAAACTAGACTTAGAAGTTGTACTCTTCTCTTTCCTTATAGACCAAAGCTAGGGATGTTGCGAATATTCGCATCAGCATCCGCATCCGTAATAATCAATGCTCTTTGTGGATCTTTTGCGGATGCAGATGCTGCTTGATTTTTTAGCATGTTTGTTTAGCAACATTGATTGCTCTTTATTAAATATAATGCACCAAATTTTAAATTTTCATACTAAAAATTTGATAATAATATAAAGATTATTAAAAATTATTACCTTTTTCCTTTATTCATGAATCTAAATTCACTATATCCGCGGATGTCAAAAATTTCGCATCCTAGGTTCAGAATGATGTCAGATAGAATATAAACAAGTGAAAATAATGACTAACCGAGTTAATTGCATAAATACCCAGTATAGACTATACGTTTAGTTCAAATTCACGAAAGGAAAATTTCAATCAAGTTCCAATTTTGCCAATTCGCGAACTTGAGCTTACTTTCTTATCTAGAACATGCACACAAAATATCAGCTCGTTAACTCTTTTCGTTTTTTATTTATCGTGTTGACGAACGGACGGGCGCCCAAACAGAAGGATATGCGGACAGACGAATAAACGGAAATATGCTAAGTAGATCATTTTATGGACACCTATGCCCACAAGTTTTTTCTATGATAAATATTTTCAACCAATACAAAGTTGGAGCTAAACTTAATATACACTGGTATATATTATATACTGGGTATAAAAAGTATCACGCTTGGAGAGTGTTTGTTTCTATTTAAATATATCTCCCTAAAAACATAACCAAATAACCCAATATCGAAAAATTGACCAAATTTTTCATACACAGCACGAAATGCTTTACAATTTTGAAAAAATGTTTGCTTTAAAATTATCGCACAGCTTTATTTGTAACAAGCTTTTATAAGCTTCACTTGTAACGAATAAATAACTAACAAACAATATAATAAAATCTTTGAAGTCAATTTTAACCTACTTCTAATTGTCGTATCGAAATGAAACTTTGAATGTATATGTAGTTTGGATGACAATGTATTTTTATGGTAAGCATGACCGGAATCGACAAGGAAAAAGAGGGGGAAACACAAAATTTACTATATTTCTCTTAATATTGGAAAAATTGAAAAACACATAAGTAAAGTTGTAGAAAATTAGTTTTACTATAATTAAGTCTCTTACCATTTTTTCCGTTCCTCTAATATTTACAGTGATATTGACGGTTTAAGATTGAAAATTTAAATCCTAAATATCTCTGTACACATTCGAGTTGTAGATAAAAATATAAAAATTAAAATTTGTAGTTTAAATAACTAAAAAACACGCTTTTATCACGCACTAAAAATTATAAAATAATTCAATTGACTTGTATTCGTTACACAACAGAAAAGCGCTTCACGCTTTTTGAATTAACCATTGGCTAGTAAAGAAGTGACAAGCTTACTAATAACTACAGAAGGTAGAGTTAAGTTCATTTGTAAATTATAGTCGGCTGCAGCCGCATATCCTACCAATTCCTAGTCTTTACACAAAAATTCCTTCCACTCCACTCACATCCTCATATCCTTAGACATCACAATGGACCTTATGGTCGAAGTGTATCCCATCCAGGGAAGCTTCTACAATCTATCTATCTACATATACGAAAAACCAACGTGCGTTAACGGTCAAAATCAATCAAGAGGAAAGACGGGTTTTGCGGTCAGTGGAAAATAGTAACACCCGAATTATGGTAAAATGAAAAAATTTGTTTAAATATATTTAAATATATTTAAATATATAAATCTAGTCTGAGCATTTTTTCTGTCTAATATTTCCGAAAGTATTTACGATTTTAATGTTAAATGTTTTAATGTCATAATACCTGCTCATAATATTTCATATTCATTATGATACCTTCCTCTGAGAAAATTCACTTACTCAACGTAGCTCCTATATGTCAATTTTATTTATTTTCCTGTGTTAATGACCTCTATTTCCCCAAAAACTAACAATTTCAAGAAATCGGTATCACGCCACTTGTTATTTTAGATGACGAACATGTAAATGACGAAGCATGGTAAAATTGCTTAGCATTTGTGTATGTGGTTTTCTGTCCTAATTAATAATTGCGTCAAGAATTTCTTATAGTATGATTATGTTGTCAAAGAACCATGACTGTGCTAGCATTTCAGCAATTATACCCCTAAAAGTTTTATCTCCTAAATAAATAGGCACCGTTACTGTAATAGATATGAAAAAAGTTTCATACAAAAATTGTTGGATACCAAATTTTATGAAAAAAAGTATCAATGTGTTTTTCTTGTAATTATTATAGAAGAAAGTTATGTATGATAAAAGATTTGAGGTTGAGACAACCTCCTGTCGGGTCAGGTTCTCGCAGAGTTGTCTAAGCAAGTGATAGAAGTCACTTTATGTAGGTACTATTTATTCTGACAGTTTCACGCCCTAACTAAATGGGCACTGTATTTTACGATCGCCGCTTCTACTAACAGTCTGATTGTAATGTTCATTAAGCTAGCAGAGCAAACTGAGCAGAACACAATGATAATTGCCTCATAATAAGACGCTAATTATATGCTAATTAAATACCCTAATTAAAAATTAAATGCTCTTTGTTGTATTGTGTTACCGCATGCTCTGCTAGCTTAATTTTAAGGTAGCAGAGCAATATTTAAAAAACCAATTAATTATATTGTATTTAATATCAAATTATTAAGCTAATTAAATGCTAATTAAATGATCTAATTAATAATTAACTGCTCTTTGTTGTATCGTGTAACCGCATGCTCTGCTAGCTTAAGATTAATTGATTTTTTAAATATTGTTCTGCTAGCTTAACATTAAGCTAGTAGAGAATGCGGTAACACAATACAACAAAGAGCATTTAATTTTTCATTAGGGCATTTAATTAGCGTCTAATTATGAGACAATTATAATTGTGTTCTGCTCAGGTACATCTGCTAGCTTAATGGACATCTGATTGTATCATATTGTGATCTCTGGCAGGGGGTTGGTCTGGCAGGGGGAAGGATATATCACGGGGATTGGTGCAGTAAACATCGACCACTAGCTGTAGTTTATAGTTTTCCCACTAGAGAGCATACCCAAGTGCTAGGTCTCCAAATACTTACAGTTATATTAAACACTCAGGACAGTTCTGTTTTTTCTGAAAGAAATGACTTCAAATGTATGCAGGTCTTTATATTCAGTTTACAGGTATTCATCGTTGAAACTATTCAATAGTTCTTAATTACTTTCAATTTTAAATTACAAAAATTGTCAATAACATAAACCGATCAAATTCATTACGCCAAACCCATGAGAGTAAATAACTTTATGTACATTTAAATAGAGTTCTAATACCTTGTTAAAGTCGCTTATAACCATTATACTTTGCTGATAAAAACTATTTTAAATAACCAAAAAAAAAAAAAATTGAATCATATATTTACCTCCATATACAAACTACGTAGTATGTAACATATAATAGGAACCTTGTTTTTGGGATCCAAAATCCATGTAGAGTTTTTTCGAGATCTTTACGTTTTCTGATCATTTTTGGTCATTCACCTGTGTGGATAAAACCGTGTGGATTTGTGTGTTGGAATTAAAAATTCACACTTCCAATTTAAGTAATGCTGTTCTTAAGCTGTTTTACATCGAAGTTTCGCTTTATCGGATAATTTGGAATGAGTCTGAGTTTAAATGACTGTATCAATTAAATACAATAATTTGGAATGATTCTGAGTTTGAATGATTGTATCAATTAAATACAATCAAGTAAACATTGATAAATCCAACCAATCACAGAGCGCTTAGTGTAAGGAAACGTGGCCTCTTACCGTCTGCCAGCCTTTAAAAGGTAATACACCACGATCTACTGCTAAGGCCACGCCCCCTTACACTATGCGCTCTGTGTGATTGGTTGAATTTATCAATGTTTAACCGATTGTATTTAAGTGATATGTTAAAAAATAAGTGTCAAATCGTAAAACTTTATTAATAGTTTAACTTAACGCGGTATAGTTTTCTTGAATGAATTTCAGAACATTCTGTATAAAGATATAGTTTGTATATAGAGACTGTGTGACGTTTCTCACTAGATCCAAATAATATATTTCACATCTATATAAATAACAAAGATAACGTTATGTACTTTAATAATATCATCTTCTTCTAATAAAACAATTTTGTTTTTATATTTAAAAAAAATGCTATGAAGATGAATTTTTGTTAATCATAAATTGATGGTGCATTTTTCATCTTAAACTTTTTAGTGGATGCGTAGATGTAAAAAAAAATGTGTCCGTTCATTGAAGATAAGTGCGTTGCCCTTTTATGCTTATATATATATATATATATATATATATATGCGTATATTTTTATTATAAATTTGTTGTTTGTTTGATTG